>JANHGB010041288.1:0-26888 GCA_026283785.1 Coracopsis vasa
GTGAGAGACACTCTAGAGATACAGCTTAACAAAATTGTCTCCAGCAGGGCTTTCCAGGACTGTATCTTACTAAGAGTTGTCTCATGGTGTTCCAGTGCAGAGCCCCAACCCCCAAAAAGGCCACGTGTTCCTGCTGTGCAGTCAAAATCTACACATTTAGAAATGAAGCAAACATGGTTATTAGGGTATAGGAGGGTTCTGAGAGGAAATGCAACTCTTTGTATTGCCACAGTCCAACCCTAATTAGTGTTATAAAATGCTGCCTTTGAGCTGGACAAGCAGGCAAAGGTGTTTGAGAGATGGGGATGAAAGTCAGAAGCCAAATTGCAAAGTATTAATATGCTAGCATAGGGATGATATTAAAAAATGGACAGACCTGTAAGGAGAAATGGGATACTTGGCTGTGGAGGTCTTGGGCATGAGTGTAATATGCTAGCCGTGTATTCCAGTTCTCTCATTTGCAATTTATGAATAGATAAAAAGTGCAACTAAAACCAAACTAAAAGTGCAATTGCCTTTTTCATTCTTCATTAGCATTCTTCTCTTGAACAGATGGAGCATCACTGGTTATTCTGATGGTAAGTTTTGTTCTGTTCTGGGCAATATGATGTTATTCAATTATTTAATAGACTAATTTATAGACAGAGTCTGAATTGTTGTGAACAAAAAGCTTAGAGCTTAGAGAGCAGGTAGATGTGATAACCATAGGCTGTGCTGTTGGGAAGGCAGAGTGAGAAAGAGGCAGAAAGAAAAGTATATTTTCCTTACTTGTTTTTCTTGTTACAATTTGATCTTTGTGCTTGCTGCAGCCCCGTTTTGTGAAGCAAATGTCCATCATTATGAGTTGTGTTCTGTCTGTTACACCAAACACTGGCTTTCTTAAAAAAATCTTTACAGGCATCCATAATTCAACATCCATGTTAAAAAGAAAACAAACTACTACTCTGCTAGAGGTTTACAAAGATACTTTACTTCACTATAAGGGTGGTGAAACACTGGAACAGTTTACCCAGAGAAGTTGTGCATGCTCCATCCCTGGCAGTGTTCAAGGCCAGGTTGGATGGTGCTTTGAGCAATCTGGTCTAGTGGAAGGTGTCCCTGCCAATGACAGGGGGTTTGGAATTGCGTGATTTTTAAGGTCCCTTCCAACCCCAACCATTCATGAGTTTGTAGTTCTATGAAACTTTCCAAAATAAATGAAGATGGTATGCAAAAGGCAGGATCTGGAGCAAGGTGATCAGTAGTCACTGTTTTACTAATGGACGTTTTCTGGAAAACACAGATTTTGGAATTTGGTTAGTCTCTAGAGGGGGAGGAGTAGGAAGGTACTTTGGAAAGAATTAAAATTACTTCTGTCTTGGGATGAGTGGTCAGAAGATAGGTATTCAGTCTCTTCAGAGAGCACAGAGTCAATCATAGGTGGGAATATGTGCAGTGTAGATCTTGTGCTCAGCAAACTACTCTTCCTATTGCTGATGCCATTAATTATGGAGCCTAGTTTTCTTGCTGTAATCAAGCGAGAGCCTTCAGTGATGAGAAATGTGTAAGGAATGTGTAGAGAAATGCTAGAAGTTAAAACATTGCAGACCTGGCTGGCTTCTGTGTGCCTTTGTCAAGGAGTGCAGGCAATGCTGCTTGCTGCTGCGAACCTGGATGTTGGTGTGCAAAAGGTGAGAGAGGAGAGCTGGCTACTGAGAATGCTGCCCATACCTGGCTGGAAGAGGAGCCTGAAGAAAGCAACTTGTGTTCGGTGCAGGCAGAAAGCAGCTGGGCTGCCCACAGGCAGGGGGGCAGGCAGGACAAGATCCACCTCAGCTCTTTCTAACTAAATACCTTTCATTCTTTAGTTTTAACTCTTTCCCATCGAACTTGATGTAGCATTATATTGACTGTTTCTCTCATCTCCCTCTCTTCATTCCTTCTGCTGCTTCTGAGTTAACTTTCCCCTAGTCTTTCTTCAATGTCCTTTCCCTGTATAACTCATTTCATTTTCTTGCACTGTTGTTCACCTTTTCGAAACTAACCCAGCATAGTCCCTTGCTCCACTGCTCTCAGAGATAAAGATTTTGCTTTTTAGATATTTATGAGAATGAGAGATGGAGGGAAGGTGAATAACTAGGAAAAAAAAAGAAAAAGAAAAAAGAAGAAAAGACCAAACCAGAGGAAGATGTTATATGGGTAGTTAAAAACCAAAGTTGCGAAGTACCTGCCAGATCTTTAATTAAGTCAGGAAAAGAGCTGCCTGAAGTGAAATACATGATCTTGCCAGTGTTTACTAAAAATGAGCCCAAGAACAGATACATGGGAGCCAAACCAACTTTCCACCTAGCCCAGACTGCAGCTCAGGAGCTTCCTGAGGCAAAAGTGGTTTCTGTATCTTTAGTTAACCCTTGCTGAATTTTTCTGCTCTGAACTTGTCCTGTGTCTCTTCAGATCCAAGCAGGCATTTAGCATCTGTAGCATTCATTGCCTTTTGAACCAAATCAGGATCCTAATGCTTCTCTTTTGTTGTTCTTCCCTGCTCTGCTCTTGATCTTTGCACTGTTTAAAGGCCTTTTTCCCAGCCAGGTGAGAGCCTGCAGCTCTTGGTAACTTTAATGAGAATTCGAGGAGCAGTCAGAAAGCTCAGCAATTCAAAAGAAATTCTAATGGAAGAATAGCTTGAGAAGTTCATGCCCTCTCTGCCATTGTGCAAAATTCTAGGATTAAAAAAAAACAACAAAACAACAAAAAACCCCATCCCTTTCAAATTCTTTTTAAAAGAAACTTGGAGAATCTGTATCCTCTCTCTGCAGTGACTGAAATGAGAAGTGTCCCAGGCACTTGACATGGGGGCTGCCTCTGCATGATGATAATTTTTAACTCAGTGTAATCTTAGTATCAACAAACTATCAGAAGAGCTAACTGTGAAAAAAACAAACCTAAGTTCTGTCAGCATTTTAGTCTGGAGCCCATTTCACGCACAATTCTTATATACATAAATAGCAAGGATAAAACAGTGAAGCTAAAATTAACCCACTGTGCATAGAAGATCGTGTATAGAGTAATCCCACCTCTGCCCTCTCACAGCTGCATTTTTGAGAGTCAAATTAGGTAAATTCTGTTTCACCTGGGAGCACCTATAAAGATGCTCCCAAGAAGGGGAACTTATGATCCTACCATGTAATTGGGGTTTATTTTCTACAGTTTTGAAGTTGTTTTAGTTTTGCTGCTGATTCTCCCATCATCTTTATTCTTCTCTACTTCACCTTTTTACCATTAGCACTCTGGATTACAGGACTGGCACCTATGATGATGATAGTGCAAACTGCTCTCTAAATAAGAAACTAATTCTTATGGATATAATGCATTTCACTATTGCATTTTTCAATATGGTTTTTTTTTTCCTTTCCCACTTTGCTTCTGCAGGTTTCTTAGTTTGAAATCCCTTTCTTTGTCAATCCACCTGTCTGGACATCCCTATAGCACACACTGTCATAGCTGTCTAACCTACCTCCCTACTGTTTAGAACAAGGTATTGGAGTTAAACTCAGAGTGAATTTGGCCCAGTATGTTTAGAATGTGATGTATATTTTAACAGTTACTAGAGCTGAATTGTATGCCAGCTTCCTGTATATACTTAATATGCATGTAGCTATTGGAACAAGATCTGTGGCTTTCAGATGCTGCATGTCTAATTTTCCAGACTTACAGCTGTGGGTTGCAGATATTGCCTTATCTGGAACCTACAGCAATCAGTAAGAGCAAATATGACACCTTCTCTCTTATACAGTACCAAAATATTTAGTAATTGCCCTGCTATTTCTGGAGAAATATATTTCTCCTTAAAACTGTTTTTTTGACAGAGGGTTTTTAGTATGTTTAGAGCAGTATCTAACCTGTTGTTATGTTTTTTTTTATTTTGCATCTCTCTGTAAGTAATCATTGCAGTGAGAACCTCACTGAGAGAAACTTTGTATCAGTACATGAGTAAAAGCTATCTGTGTCTTAAGAATTATAACATCTTCTTTTGGTTTGTTTTGCTTAAAGGCATTTGTGATTTATTTCAGTATTCTGCAGTCCAAAGAGTGTAATGTTTAAATCCTTGTTCTGCTTCTCTTCAAGCTTGGTTTAAAGTATGTATTTGTAGGGAGGCCTTAGGCTCACAAGTAGGGAAAAGCAACAGGGAATTCAAAATCTCCTTTAGCCATCCAAAGACTGGTCTGTGGGATCTGAGCTGTCTGGTTCTTGAGAGGGAACACCTCATGCCAGGGGAGGTCAGCACATAGTGGTTTAGATCACACTGATCCTGCCTGGGGCAAGGAGGGGATTAGGTGCCAGGCAAAGGAGCATCTGTCTACCTTTTTGAACCTGGAGATTGCCTATTCCAGTGCATTGTAGTTCAGTGATTGCACACAAATCACATGGATAGAGATGAGGCAGTGAAGCTTAACTCACTGGCAAAGGTTTTTCTTTTTTCTGTACCCACAAAGCAGTTCTGCTCACAGAGCATGTAGGCAAAGGAGGAAAGGCTGGGGAAACTTGAACTCCAGCTGTAGTAACTTGCCTGTAAGGCAAAACATTTCTCTTTCCCAGGCTGTACTTTCCCAGTGTTGAAAGTGATACTAATGTGCACTGTAAAGCACTTGGCACATTGCAACAGTGAGTATCCTAAGCTAGGTGTTGCTATTACTGGGAGCAAGCTGCCAGGGTAAATGGAGTGAACTCCTATCATTCAAAATGATGACTGGAGCGAAGAGTAACGTGTGGTTCACTGGTTTTCACTCCCTTTTTCTTACCTGGTATTTTAATGGCAAATGTCTGGTTTCTGGAGCCTCCCTTCTGACCTGCACTGTTCTGAATCTGACTCTTCTGTTTCATTTTCCAGTCTGCCAGCATGCAGACTTTCTTCTTGAGCTGCAACTGTGTCTGTCCTGGGAGGCATGTGGCCAGCACAGGTCCCCAGACTTCAGTGACTGTCTTCCTTGTAATGTAGTTATTAAACATGAATGAGCTCAAGTTTCTCAACGGTCAGCGTGGGTACCAAGGAATCTTTGAAGGATTATCATTACCTCTGTTGGCCACAAATATGTTCTCAGTATGAAGCTATGGGAGAGTTGTTTTAATTCTGGATGGAAGGTCTTTTCTGCTGGAAATCTGGTATTGATTGCCAACAAATAAGACAGAAATTAGGAATTCCCAGACTGTTCCTACCATATTACAAATCTGGCCTCTTCAGCTATATTCTTGACATTCCTCCTTACCGTAAAAAGTCTGT
Organism: Coracopsis vasa; assembly: GCA_026283785.1. Classification (NCBI taxonomy): domain Eukaryota; kingdom Metazoa; phylum Chordata; class Aves; order Psittaciformes; family Psittacidae; genus Coracopsis; species Coracopsis vasa. The sequence goes on from JANHGB010041288.1 coordinate 5,258, forward strand.
GAACCTCTTGTCATACTCACTAAACCAGGACTTTGAGAAACATACTGGAATATTCATCAAGGGAAACCACGTAACTTGAAAATACATACATCTTGAATAAATAATTTATTTTTGAAAGATGTGGCATAAAGCCTTCTTTCATCTCTGGTAATTATTTTATTAATATTGCTATTTTTGCCCTTTGTAATGGAAGGGAAGTGAGGTTTTATTGTATTCAGTTTACCCTCTAGGCTGAGGACAGGTTTTTTTATTAGTTTGAAATGTGGTGTAGGGAACATTCACAATAGTATCATGTTAATAAGAATAGCTCTATTAAAGGTATGTATAAAATTAAAGGGAGGGTAGCTGATCCTCTGTGTCTACTTTAAATCTAAAAAAAGACAATAGCGCAGATACTGCTGTGGTAACCAGAACTGAGCACTCTACCAAGACTAAGTGTGAACTGCTCCTCTTGTGTCTTTGCCTTGTTTGTGGCTGTTGAATTTCAAGAATGTAAAGATTTCAGATGAGGGACTCACGACCAGGCAAACCCTCTGGTTAACAAAAAAATAAGTATTAAAATGTTGTCATGGTTTTGCATAGGAGTGGAACTGGTTCCTTTACCATGTGTTTTTGGAGAACAGTTTTCCTGCTGTGGCTTTCCTGTTCTCCACTCTTTCTTTGTAGCCCTCTTTGGCTCAGCAAATATTTAATTATCTACGCAAAAGGAAACCATTCCAGCAGGAAAGTCAAACTATATGAAGTCTACTGCTAATATTATAGCTTCCTTTTACCAAAATACATTGAACTTATAATTTTGGTATCAAAATGTACTTGACCGTGACTCACAAATGCCTGCTGTTTCCCTCTCTAATGCCTGTTTTCTGTCCCCTGCTAGCTTTCACCAGCTAGAAACCTTAAGCAGAGAAGTCTAGTTTTCACTCCTCTTTCTATGTGGAAATGAACCATTTAATCTGCCCTTGAACTTAATCGTGTTATGCTACTAAGTGCCATGTCATAGATAAAAGTAAGAGCCTCTGCATGATAAGGAAACTGTGTGAATTTGTGTTCAGGACACTGACCCAAAACAGAAGGGGATCTGAACTATCCTTTTCAATGTTACTCTCCACCAGGCTATTACTGAATTCTAGTTTTGGAGAGCTTGCATTTTCCAGAAGAAAAAAGTTCCATCAGAAATAGAAATGTTGTATTAGTTCTCTTAGCAGTTAGTATAGAAGGCCTACGAAAAGTATTTTCTGGGTTTAAAATAAAGCGGTTAGATACTGCCCTCAAAATATATTTGCTTGGTACACCGCCTACATGGGTGGAAACTTTTCCTACCTGGTGCTTTCTAGTCAACCACTGATCTAAGCCTCTTTGGACATGAGTATTCACCTTCTTGCGATAGAAGCTGATGAAACTTCCAGGGATGTATGTTCTTTTTTGATTTTATGTTCTCTACTCTGTACAGGCTCTTTTCCAATTCTTGTTGTGCACAACTGGAATAACTCCAAGTAGAGGGCAATAATACAACCCGTACCATCTGAATTTAGCTGCCATATTTAAGGGGTTTGTTCCTCATGTTCCCCATGTTGCCTCAGCATTTAGTAGGCCCAGAGTGTCTTGGTGGGCTCCTGGCCAGTGTTGTCTCTGCAAAATGCATTTCTAACTAGCAAAAAGACTCTTAACTTCCTCATTCTAGAATCCAACTTGAGCAACTAAGATTAATCTGTGCAACTATCCCACAATTATGGCCCCCTATTGCTCCACAAGACAGTCCATATTCAGCCCCAGAGTGTACAGAAAGAACATGCACCATCCCCCTAACCAGTTTGATGGCCCTCTACAGAATTCGCTGTATTTTATCAGTGTGTTTAATTTGCTGTGACAGCACCCTAACCAACCAGCCATCTGCAGATAACAAGTTTAGCTAACTGTGGTGTGTCTACCCTCCATGCTTCAATATAAATGTGCCCTAATATTGTCATATAGTCATTAGTAACAGATGTCTGTATCTGGCAGCTGTTCCCTTGGGTAGTTGGAAGAAGGGCAGCATCAGCTGTGCCTTCATTCCTTTGGTGTGCTCTGGTCCCATGCTCTGTCACAAATAGACAGTGGTGGTAGTGGACAGGTATAATTCACCTGCTCCTTAGAGGAGCTTGTGTCTTTCTGTGTTTGTTTTGCTTTCAGGCAGGTATTAATGCTGTAACACCACTGTGTAAGCTCTTGAATAGCACCGTGTGCAGCTGCTCTGGATACCATTTGTTTACTGGGACAGGGAATATGCCAAGTTTCCTATAAAATTATGTCAGGCAGAGGCTCCATATTTTGATAGTAGAGAAGTATCAGCCACTAAGTCTTGACTTTTTCCCTTGCAACTGGAATTTCTTCTTTCCACTGGCTTTATAGCTAGAGCAGCAGCACAGAAATTGTGACTTTAGAGGAGGCTATGATGCAGGCAGAGAAGAAATTGTGAAAAGGAAGATGCTGTTATCAGTACCAGCATGGTTATGTGTATTTTTTTTAGGTAGCCTGCTGGTTGGCTTAAACTGCAAAGACCAGTAAAACTTCTATCACCTGAAATTTCTTTGTATGGAGAAGTATCTACCTGGCACCTGTTGCACAGGAGCAGTTCTTGCAATGGCATTCCTTTCAGATTGCAAGAAATCTGTGCTGCTCATTGAAGCCTGATGTTTTGGAAAAGGAGTAACTTGATACCTTTAGAGGAAGGGTAACATTCTCCTCGGCACTGAGTATTCCTGTTGTGGAATACAAATGAAGGTTTACAGCTGGTCATTCAGTAAAGCTTATTAGAGTGAGCTTCATTAGCTCTTTTGTATGATTTTGCTAAAGGCTAAGCAGTATTCTTTATGTCTTTGTTACTTTTTGTGCATGCTTGTATGCAATCTAAATATAGGAACCTATAGAGATGCAGTTGGTTACAGAAGACACAGCTGTGGAGTTATTATTTACAATCAAATTAGAGGAAAACAGCAATTGAAGGGAATAGAGACCCCACTAATAACTGCTGGGATCTTTGATTGAAATACGGTTTTTCTTATATCAAATATATCATCAGAGAGAAACAATACTATATGGTGGCTTTATTATTGGAATGCCAGAGTATGTTGTTTTTTCATTGCCAAAATTTACTTTTTACTTTTGTTCACCATTTTATACAACTACTGTCTCATATAAATCTATTGCTTTTACTTTTTTTTGTTTTCTTTCTCTCATAAATCGCTGGATTCCACTGTGGTACTGTAATAATAAAAGAATCCAAACCCAGCATCACTCTCCCTTAATTAAAACCAAACCACAGAGCTGGTACTACATTAATGAAAGGAAAGATCACTTTCCCAAACCAGTGATGTCATTCCATCATGTCACTGGGTGGTAAAGAGGCTCAAAGACTAACATTGGCATCCTGAGAAGAAACAAGCTCTGGGTGTGTGGTTATCTTAAGCCCACCTTCTTATTGTTCAAGGCTGTTCAGCAAAATTCTCCCAGATACCTCTGTATCGCCATGTTGACTTCATGTACATATTGTCACAACAATATCCTGTGATGCTCCTGTCCTTTAACACCCTCATTTCAGGTTGAATTTAACGCTCTGCTGCAACCTACTGATGCTCTGAGGAACTACATATGAGGCAAATCATATTAAGCGTCTTCCCTCCTCAGCCGCACCCAAGCATAAGGTTTAAAATAATTTAAACACTCCATTTTCAGCACTTGTGGCATGATTGTTTGGAGGGGAATGCTCTTCTATTTTGGCGTTTCTATATTTGAAAGCTTCCTATACTGCAAACTTAAAATGAGTTACGGGTTCCGAAAATGGTTGTCAAGTTAGATGAGCGCAGCAGGATGAACAGATTGTACAGCCACTAACATGCCGAAATGTTTCTTTCACTGTTACGTTCTTTTCAGAGCTTCAGTAAGTTGTCTAAGTTTATGCAGAATGATTAATAAAATCAGCTTTTATAATGGTTAGTAAGCACTCACTGTTCAGGAGCAACTTGATCTATTAAGCTACTGATCATGATAAGGTGCATAGAAGGTAGCAATGTTTTTCTCTAATGAGATGACTTAATACCAAGGTGCTGGGATTTTCACTTGTTCTAGCAAGGGAATGGCTATGTGCCCCTGTTAACAGTTTGTCTTCAAAAACCTCTGCAAAGATAAGCTGGAATTCTCAATGGGCACACAGCTGCTAAGTCTCATTAATTTTAGTAGAAATGGGAAACCCAGTGCTGAGCTGGCTGGAGAGACAAGAAGGTAACTGTTATAGCTGTACAGCTGAAATGGTGGCTGCTTAAGAGTATGACTGGTAAATGTTAGCAAGACTAACAAGCAGGATGGCTAGCAAAGAACTACCACAGACACCTTACAAAGACGATAGGTACTTAATATCCAAATTCAACTCTCAAAATTTTACTGTATGCGCTGATATGTCCAGGTGATGATGGGAGCTGAAGTGTGTGATTATAAGGAAAATGTGTAGAAGGATAACTAAATAAGTGGAAAGGGGAACTATGGACTTGGCACTTTGGATCTACACCCCCAAGGCATTTGTCATTTATATGGTGTGCTTTTTGAATTACTAGACCAACAGTCCTTTGCGTCTTTCTTTACATGCTGTCTGCACATGACAGCTGACTGGAGTCCATCCCTGAATCAAGACTCTCCGTAGTAGGGAGAGAAGCAATTGATGAAAGGACAGACTCTGGAGATGTAGTTGTTAAGTGGTCATGGGCTGTGGGTTATGGCCACACTTGGAAAGTCCTTGGGACCATACTCATGTGGTCCCATTGGAGAGGTAGGGCCTGGCAGGAAGTGGTGACGTATGGCCAGTATTTCTGCGAGTCTTGTTGAATGCCAGTCTGCAGGTCACCAAGTTTGATCTTCATCTTCATTACTAATGGAGAGTAACCACACGTTCCAAGGATCAGCCTAGAACACCACTTACTGTTCACAGTTAAGTCAGTATTAGTCAAAGGAACCGGGGAGGTGGACAGTCTCCCAGAAGCTGTCCGAGTCAAATACTTTGAGATTTTTAGTATTTAAAACAGTTCCCAAATGACAGAATAAGAAACTTATTCCATAGAGTGCGATTCTTTCTAGTTCAGTGTAATTGAGCAGCAGCTGGGGCAGAAAACTAGCATTTAAAACCTGGAAAGGTAAGCATTGCTCTCATGTTGACATTCTGACTTCACCAGCCTGCTGAGCTACCTCCAAGTTCAAGCCTCGAACCTCAAGAGGGAGCTCATCAGTACTCGACTATCTTAGTTAATATGTCCTTTACATTTGAACTAAAAGAATTCCTCATTTTAGGTGCACACAGATCATTAATCTGAACTGTAGGTCTTTGCATCATGTCTCATTTTCACATGTTAAATCCACCACAGTGCTATTGAGTAATAATGCCTGTCTTTGTGTGAAGACCTTTGGAATAGCAGAGCCATATTTGGAGCTGATTTCCTACATACTCAGCTTTAGTCAGAGAATGAGAACATGCTTCTCTGTTTCTCGTAACAGACATCAGAAGAGAAACAGGGAAGAAATATTTTGAGGCTTAGCCTGAAAGGAGAATTTAGTAATCTGCTTCCTCACCTAAGAGGAGACACAGGCACTTCCCTCCACTGATCTTTACTTGCTCTAATTTTCTCTGATCATTTGGTCTGTCAGAAATGATGTTCAGCATTTCATAAAGGCCCAACTCACCATCTCAATACCTAGTGCTCACACTGTGTGACTTACCAGTCACCTCAGACCAATCAAACCTCACTGCCAGTCTAGCAGTGATTTCCCAGTGGGAGCCCTGTATAATAGGTTTACTATTAATTGGTGTTTGTTCAGCCCACACACTGACCTCACTCAAAATGCATCATATAATCTTTTTCCTTTCCTGAAGATTGCTTTCAAGTATCTGAAGCCAGCATCCTGTACCTGTCTGAGAATTTACATTAACTTCAAAGTTGTCTGTTTGGCATTGTGGTAAGTATGGAAATCAGTAAATTGCAAGGTAACACAAAGAAAGTGGTTTGTGGACGTGTGCTTCAAGGGGACACCTCATGTCATGTAGCTGCAGAATCACTATGGGTCTGGAAGGCAGCAAGAGGGTAGCAGGACATGCTCAAAATGTCATGCTCTTCTGAGAGTACTACCATTCCCTGCCACCTGCTTCCATGTACAAGCCTGAGATGTTCTCTGTTAGTTTTGGTACCCATAACCAAACCAGAGTAAACAAATAATTTTCCTGTTGTTACCTCTAAGTGTCTGTTCTGCACAGAATAGTCTAGAGGTTTAAAACCTTCTGAAGTGGAATGATCTGGGAGCAGAAGTTCATTAAGCTGTGGATGGCTTGTGTAAGGACAGCTAGGAGACAGAGGTATAAAATACTGTATTAGTTCTGGGGAGTGGGAACCTCTTTGTGATACTCTCTAAGGGGAAGATGATGCTTTTATTTAACACTGGCAGTGGAAGATGGATTATCTGAATACTTGGAGGAAATTGTGTGAGGAGATGAGTTAAGAGCTATTAATCAACAAATCTGCTAAATTGAAACAAATGCAATCCAATATTCAGACTGTCCTGGGCACTAGAACACTTACACAGATTGGGATCACAAGAATATAATTTATGCTGGAGAAGTTTCAACCCAGGAGGAAATTATAAGCATATGTTTTGGAGCAGCTGTAACCTAGAGCATTGTGGAATATGATTCTTACTAATTAATATTGCAAAAGCAAGGACACCAGCATCTGCAGTGCTACCTTTGGTATATTAGTAAATTACTCTGAGTAATAGGAGTACTCCTAGATAACAGAGGACTTTGAGTCTGATGCTGGCAAATTAATTACTGGATCCGAGAGAGTGTCCTGCTGATTAGACAAAATGGCTGAACAGAAATAGGATAGACAATGTATTCTATAGACGGAAAATACAGTAGAAGAATGTAAAACATATGGAAAGCATTTTCAAGACTGAAGGGGGAAAAGTAGCTGGATCAAACTTGCAGAATCTGGAGTAAAAAATGCACTCTGTGAGGCATGGAAGTTTGGAAGCTAAAGAGACTGTAATGTTTTATGCCTTCGTTCTTCCTTTCTTCACTTCCTTATAAAATAACTGTAATGGGAACCCGCAAGTCACAACCAGACACAGAGCAGTGCCAGCCCACAGCTGCAGCTGTGCTGAGTGTCACTCCCTTCCTACTTCTGAAGGCAGTAGGACTTCTTTTCCCCACTCTCTGGCAGCCCTGCACTCAGCCCAGCTTTCCCAACCAGTGTGATCTGTGTATTGTGCTAGCAAAATTATATATTCCTTTGACTTCTGCTGAAGAGCTGAGAGAAGAATAGAGTTTATATTTGGAAATAGGTAAAAATTAAAGTCTCTGAAAGAAAAGAATATCTGCAAATGGTGCATAGGAGGCAAACGTCCTATAAATGCAAAGCTTGTGGGTAGATTCATAATGTCTTACATCTTCCCTAAGAATATGTACAAATCTGGCACAGGAGTTGATGTATGCATTTTCTAGGCCACTGACTAGATAAATGTTTGCCATTCTGAAAAGGCAGTTGTGATACTGGAGACCGTTGTTTCTTTCCCATCTTTTTTCTCTTGAAGTGTGCCTATTAGTTTAAAATTTCTGGCTGTTTGGGGGATACTAAGAGTTAAGAGGAGGTGGCACCATTGTGCCTGTTAAAACCCAAGCTGGTACGCTCTTGCCTGGAGGGGCTGCAAACCATCATCTGTGTTTGAACACAGTGGGCATTTAATACTGGTTCCCCAGAATGGATTTGCCACCCCACATGCAACCAGGTGGAGTTCACGTGATTTAAGTAAGCTTGTGACCCTGCCAAAGTGCTGCCTAAGTATCTAAGCAACATAGCCTTGCTCAATTTGATAATGCCCCATGTGTCTAATAGTATGTTTCTCAAAGCATACGTAGTGTGCATTGATAGGAGCAGACTCATTTGTGGTTAAGTATTTCAGGACACATTTCTTAAGCAAAAGGTGTGCAGAAATTCCTTATCCTTCGGTATTTTGCAGTTGGGCTGGTTGTGTAGAAAATAGTAGATTGGAACATTTTTTTCCCTTTCTTGAGATATTTCAAACCATTGTTTCCCATTGCTTTAGCTGTATGGTAAGCAGCAGGAACTCTGTGTGTCAGTGAAGCCCTAACACTGTACAAAAATAATTGAGATCTCTGTGGAAAGCCAGAAAGACAGCACACACACACAAGCAAAAACGCTGGAGGATTCTATGTCAAGTAGTGCAGCAATGGTTTTCACTGGATTTTTGATCTGGTCCAAAGTCATTCACTAAAATTTGCAATAAAAATCCATGCCAAGGCTGGAACCCCAAACCAAACTTCCTGCCTTCAGGTCTTCTTTTCATACCTGCAAGTACTGAATTCTGATACTGACCGTTTGGGAAAGTAATTTCCTGCTTATTTGTTTTCATATAAATCCATGTTAAGAGGAGATGCCCCACTGAAGAATGAGATGCACTTGTTTTTCACCTTGTTAATGTTATTTTCTGACTTAAATAGTGATGTTTCTGTTGCATGTGTGTCCCTGTGGTGTTTGTGTTTATGTAGCTTCAGAACTTTTGAGAAAATTTGAAATCAGCTGAAAAGCTGGCAAGGCAATTTGTTATATCCTTACAGTGGACAACCAGATTAAGCACTATAATAAACAATATAGAGGGTTAAATATAGACTAAAAGTAGTCAGTTATGTTTGTAAGTAAGCAAAGACTAGGAAAAAGTGGAGTAACATGACCAATATGTGGTATCTAGTATAAAATTAGACGTGAAACATGAAAAGCTTTCATTGGTAAAAGCTCTTAAACTTTTATTTATTTCCAGCCTATTTTATATTACTTTGCAATGTTCATGTTGCCTGCAGGACAACTCTTGTATGTTACTGTCCTATAGATAGATAGATAAAGACATTGTGTGTGAGAGGGGAGTGTACTTTCTAGGCTCTTGATCTTCCAAACATAAGATACTCCTCAGGTACAAGAATAGTTAAATGTTACAGATTGGAACTTACTAGCTAGATGCTATAGTACTGTAACACATGTGTAAAGACTGTTTTCTACCATACCTCCGTAAACTGCATGTAATTCTCTGGCAAGGTAACTGCACAGATGTATAAACCATATGATAGAAAATTTTGGGGAAACAGACCACGTTCTCTTGGTGCAGTAGAGGATCCCACCCCTGATTTTAAACATGCAAGAGTTCTATAGTTGATACCTTAGCATCATAAGTCTGAATTTTCCATTGCTGTTAGAAGTTGGCTCACTCCAGGCCTTTTGTTGTCCTATTGCCCTCATCTGTCAACAGAACTCTTTTTTTATTACAGAAATCCTCAACCAGCATGTTAAATCCCACTGTTTTCCAGACACAGAAGTATAGTGTCTCTAGGAATTTGAATGCCTGTTATCTTGAAGCATTGTTATGATCAGTGCTTTAGGTCTTGAGTAGCTGAGCTGTACTTTCAGCCTCTCTGTCTGAGCTGTTTCCACTCTTGGGCAAACCCAGTGCAAGCCACACTAGAAGAGAGTATGCAGTGGTCTCGATAGGAAACATGCTCAGTTTTCATTATAAAATAGACTTTGACCATAACAAGAACATAATGAGCTTGTATTGTTTATTCCTTGATGCTATTTCTTAAAATGGTTCTACAGGAATTGTTTTGTCTGTTGCTGTATCTCCTTCATTAGCTACTTTGGATAGGTACATCACTGATCAGATGCTTCTGCCCATTTTACTAGTTCAGACTTGTGCCTAACTCACTTTCCCCCTCCAGGCCTCTGCTTCCACTCTGAACCTTTACCCTACATTGTGTTGGGAAGGATATAGATCTGACTGGCTTTTATTGTTACTTGAAATTCCTCACTCTGTTTCAAATTGCTGATTTATTGAAGTATCTACCAAAAGCTACTGTGTGCCCCCACCAAATGAGACAAAGAAGGCACAGCATAAAAACCTCACTGACCAACTCTGGGATTTAACACCATTTAAAACTGAAGTACCTGGCTGCTACTTCCCTACAAAATTAAAATTCAGAAGACTTTGACTCTGCTAGTCTCCTGCTGCTGTCTAAACTTACACAGTGCCCTAAGTCATCACATTTTGGCTTCTTGAGATGCCGCAAAGTATCTCATTCTAGGCAGTATTAAGTACCAGTGCACAAAAGTAATGCTTAAAGCCTTTCAGGATTCACAGTCTGAATCCTACTGACTTTTTCACCTCTTTGCAGAGCATAGTCTGATACTTTCCGAGTCTGCCTAACAGATTGAGGCAGGGTTGTTGTGGAGAACATCCCTCAGCAATGAACGAAAATAGCATGCCTGCATCATCCAACAGCTCAATGGTTGGGGTGCTCATCTGAAATGCTGGAATTCTCAGATCAGGTGAGCTCATCTGCATCCCTTTCTCCCAGGCCTTAATCTCTGGCTACAAGGTTGAGGTCCCCAGCCTAGAGACTGGAGTTTCTGTAATGCACCAAAACATTGCCGCCAATCTGCAGCACCTTTCCACTTTTCCTGATTCTTTGGTCCCTTATTACTATATGACTGTGTGTCTGTCACTTAAAAGCAGGGGGTTCTGAGGATGCACTTGTGAATGGGCGGTAAGGCTGGCATTGGACATGGGAAAGGCTGGAGTGTATGACCTTAAGTCTCTATTTCTCTGCTGCAGTAGAAAGCTGGAATACTATTGCCTTTTGGGTGTGTGGGGCGATCAAATAAGGATTGAGACAGAGCGGATATGAAGAACTAGAGATACTGGCAATTACTCAGAAGAAGAGAGGCATATAAATCTGAGGGGGGTTTGCATCTTGTTTCTTCCCTGTGCACTGTGTAGCCCAGATTGCCTAATCAACCAACTTGTCAAAACATTTGCATTCAGACAGACAAATTTTCTTCTTTGAAAGACCAGCTGGCCTTCTACAGCAGGGTTATGCTATATCTGATGTGAGTCATACTCATAACACATTCCCACGACATTCTCATAAATGGACTAAGGCAGCACTGTATAGATGAAATCATCATTAGCTGAGTACACAACCAGTTGAAAACTGTCAAAGGTTAGGTATCAATTGGTTTGCTAAAACAGGAGGAAATTTCAAGAGAGCTGTCCTCAAACTAACTGTAAGTAATATTTTCCCTAGTGACATAAGAAAAGAACAAAGATTATCTATTAACATTTGCAGATGATGCTTTGCAGGGAAGGGTTGCAAGTGCTTTGATGCAGAAGATAACAATATTAAGAAATTAAAGAAATGGTCTGAAACTCACTGCATGACATTTAGTCCAGGTCCAAAGCATTGCATTTCAGAGAAATCAGATGCATGGGTATGAAATGGGACAGTAACAAGCCAAGCAGCAGAAATATGCTGGAGTGTCTGGCACCCAGATAGGAGCACCAAGAAGATGATGTTACTGTAAAGACACATTTCTTACTGATGAGAAAAGCTTCAGGAACCAAAGAAGGGAAGAGTGTATGTGGAGGGAAGGGACACAATACCAAGCCTTGGAGATATCCTTTACCCCTACCTCTGAAAAGGAAGCTAAACTAGATAAACTCTTACAGCTCCTATAACAATACGTGTCTTTCCAACATAAAGACTGCTTCAGCTAATCTGAGGCACATTGAGGGAGAAAGAGAACATAAAATGGAATAAATAATGACAAGTGAATTGAGTTTTCAGTATTAATGGATTATTAATAGTCTTTCTGGTTTAATCATCTAATTGTAGCACTATAGGTGGGAAACCATTTACAGGGGCAGAGCTTATCTCCCACCTGCGACTAATCAGCTGGCAAAAACTCAAGTGTCACCACCCCAAGTGAAATCTGGGAAGGGATAGGGCTTTAAAGAGGGACTTTGCAGTATGAGCCTACAGAGAAGGGAGAGACTGGCAATATCCTTGTTTTCTTTATGGCATGTGTTATGCCTGATTTGCATGCATTATTCCACTTCTATGTAAGTGTAATGTGATCAGAAATTGGGGCTAGAAGTTTTAAGCTGTTGGGGTCCATGTGAAAACAACATTTAAGAACACAGTCAGAGACTCTGTGTATTAAACTGAGAATTCAGAAAACTGTAATTATTAATGTGCCATTAGTGATAAATAATTACATTCTAGTCATAAAAGTAATCTTGATGTCTAGCCCCTGATGCTTTTGCTTTTATCTCTCAAAGGAGCTATTAAGTGTCACAGAGCTGTGTCCTCTTGCAGCTGCATAAGGAGAAAATGTCTTATTCCAAAGAAAAGCTGAAAAAATGGCCTTAAGGAAGGACAAGCAGCTCAGAAAACAGAGGAGCAGTCTAATTGTGATGGGCCCAGAGGCACAGCCAAAGCCACCTGGACAGCTTACCATCCCAGGCACTACACTAATGGGTCCTGTAATACTTGTGTTTTCTGATATTTTTAGTGCTTTTTAAGTGTTACATGCTTAAAGTTGCATCTTTTTTCAGCTTTCCAAATGTAGTCATCTTTTAGGAGCTATTGTTATGAAAATGACACCACCTCAGCATCTAGATCTGATTTTTACAGTTCTGTGAACTCCACCTGCAGCTTGCAGTGCCAAAGCATTTTCAGTGTCCTAGTCCCATCAGCGCTCTGGGTGTGGGTAGGTGGGAAGCATCCTATTTCTATTCTTTTCTCTCTGATCCACCCATGAGTTATTCCCAGTTCCCTGTCCATGGCAGGAGGGGTTGGAACTAGATGATCTTAAGGTCCTTTCCAACCCTATTCTATGACTGTTGCCTTACAAAGTGCTGAGAGACAGTGAGCCTGTAGTGGAACCTCATTTGGACCTGGATGCCACAGTGATTTCACCTGCTGGGAATATCTGTCACAGTTGATATAAATGTTGCAGTAAGTAAATGTAAAAACCCAGGTGGCTTATTATAACATGTGCTGAGGGCAAAAGCTGGACCAAGAACATTCTACATGACTGTTTTCACTGTAGGAGGTAACGGTGAAGGCCGTCTTTTAAACTTACTTTGTTTTCTGCAGATGGGGAAATGAGGGGTTCTGTGTTACGCTGCACAGGTGGTAAAGTAAAAGGCAGCACATAGATAAAAAGAATTGGTAATGATTGTAAAAATCTTCTCATAAATGTTATGGCTGCATCTTTTCCCCCTCCCACATTGATTTAGCTTCTATGGAAGATGAATTAGAATACATGTGTAAATACCAGGAGAGAGTTTGTCCCTCACATTAAAAATGTACTTCAGTTGTAAGTTGGAATCTTTTTGCTTATGCAGGGGAGAATGCCAAAGCCCAGTGAAATTAGTGGGGTTAGTCCCTTTAACATTAATGAGATTTGATCACTGTCAATAATGTGATGTATCATTACTATCTACTGGAATCAAGAATCTGATAACAGCTTCAGGCTACAGTTGCATGACAGTTTTTTAACACCCTTCTCTAGTTACGTTAAGTATACAGATACCCAAAGTAGAGTACTTCTTAATCCATCTTGTTGAGTGTTTTTTATTTATGAGTACAGAAAAAGGAGAGAGATGCTGGCACCTGCCATTGTTGCAGTCAGTGGGACAGGATTATTTTATGTTGACTGATGCTGGCAAAGGTTCCTGTTTGGATTTTCAGTCGGTCTCCTTTGGTAGCTGTCTCCATAAGAAGTTACGCAGGTATCATGCCCATCTGTGCTCTCATTTTAAAACAAATCACTTCCTAATATTATTAGCATTTTTGTACTCCGTTACTGTATTAGTACTTCTATTTATAGATGTTATCATATGCCCCTAAAGATTCAAGAAATCCATCAGAAAGAAGACATTTGATTCTCCAATGTGTAATATGTTCACACCGCTTGCTACTTTCATTTACATCCTGTGAGCTACAATCTGAGCTTGACCTCAAATTGACCCTGTTGCTGGAGAGGTGAAAAGGATTTTTGTTTAAAATACAATCAGTCATTTTAAATTGTTATGTATCTAAATTTAAAAGTGAGCCCGTTGCCGTTCTCCTGTTGCTGTTTGTAAACAGCAAGTGATTGCTCAAAGGCATGCAAATTTGAAATATTTATATGATGAAAGCAGATTGGACACAGAGGCAGCTTCTAAACTCACAGAAATTAGATTAAATTCCAGATTTTCGCTTACCTAAGTAAGTTATAATCTGATGTTAGGCAAAGAGTTTATGCCTCAATGTGGACCTTTCCCATCTTTCTCCTGCCAGTGCATCCTTGAGAGTTGTTAAGGTGTTGGGCTTTTTTATTTTGACCTGTTTGTGACTGGATAGGAGGGAGACAGGGAAGATAATTTGATTATTTCCCTTTTTATTCCACAGACTCCCCTGTCAGGAGAGAACAAAGAGCGCCTTTGGCAAAATAAACCTCTGGGAAGTAAATTGCAGGATGCCTGTTTATGGGGTTTTTTTCTGACACATATATGGTGTGTGACTCATAAGTGAGGATGGAACCAAGAGTCTTCTGCCTTGGAAATACATGTTTCTGGATGTACCAGATTATCTCAGTTTGCTCTGCAAAACTGTTCTGAGTGTTTTCCACAAATAAATCATCTCTGCCAATGGTGGTTTTCCCTTGTCCAGACAAGAATCCAGGGGGGATGTGGGAGGCACCTTAAATCTTTCTGCGTTTTGATGGCAAAGTGGGTGGGCGGATTTGGTCTCACAGCCGGTGTTTGTGCTTGTAGCGAAACCAAAAGTGATTTCAAACACTATGTGAGAGGCAGGAGGAGAAATAGAGAACCCCAAAACCACAACATGTGGCCATTTCCACTTTGAGGAGCAGGCTGTAAGGAGCTGGGATGTGTGTGTTTGTGGTAGAGCCTCGGCTGTGCAGTGGGGACAGAGATGCCTGCTGTCGCACAGCCCAGCAGTCAGGAGAGCTTGGGCTGGTGCAGTGAATCCTAGTTGCCCTTCTAGCATGGTGATAGAATAGCAGTCTTGAAGCAGAGGAAAGGCTTCTGCTTTTCCTGTGACATTTGAGGACAATTCCTTTACCTGTGCGGGCAGAATTTACCAGTGGAAGACAGTGGGAGGAAGGCAAAGTAAGGGGAGAGGCTGCAGTCCTGGCTGTAGTTAGGGATGCACAAGCTGATGAGATGCATTCCCTGTTCAACCTTCTCCACGAGTGGAGTGCCCTGACTGCAAACTCCAGCAGGTAGGTTTGCATTTGCTCAAATGGAAAAAAAACCAAACCAAAATCCTTTTCTCTCCTAAAGAACTGATTTGTGTCCCATAGATTCATCCTTTTCTTTTCACTCATGTTCTGCCATCTAGAATTTGCAGTCAGCGGGGTAGCTGTTCCCCACTTCTGCTCCTGGCCCTGGCAGCAGTACCTCACTATAGGCATCTTTCTGCACCCCAGCTAACCACAGCTAATCCCAGCTAACCACCACATGAAGTGAGCAATGGTAGGTTCAGGCTTTACTTCCTACTGCTTTCAGTTGGACCTATACTCTACTGAACTATATACTGAACTATATACTGACCTTTTTTGCCTTACTTGTTTTGTCTGTTTTGTGTTTTGGTTATGATTGCCTCCCTTTTCAAAGGAGTTGACTGCATTTGTTTATGTGCGGTGTCCAAGAGGTTTGGCAGAGGTAAAGAGAGGTTGGCTGGTTTTGCTGTTTATTTTTATACTATAGACCTTCTAGTCTATGTGCTCTGCATTTTCATCAAGGAAGAGAGATTTGTGCAATATCTGCTTGTAAAAAGGAAAACATGGCAAATCATCTAGCTCTCACCCAGGAGGGTTATCCATTCAGTTATGGTTGTGTTCAGCACTCACTACAGTTCATTTCCATTGGGAATGCGTACCTGTGAGGTAGCAGGCCAAATGCATTTTAAAATAAAATTTAGAGGTCATAAGACCTATCCTACTGATCATTTCAGGCAGTAGAAAAATCAAGCAGACTGCGTGTTTAGAAGAGAAAAAGAAGTCTCCTGGAATGCAATTCTCAATGCCAAGTACACTTTGTATAGACTATCGTGGAAAAACAGCATTTAAAAATGGAAAGGTTGGGATCTTGACCTGGTTGACTTCCACAAATGGTAAAATACGCTTACTGTTAAAGAAGAGTATGTGCTGTGGAGGTACAGGACATGAAAGTGAGAATTAATAGTGTGAAGACAATCTTGTTTTTACCATCTGTAACTGCAGTGAAAAATGTGCAGGTGGAGCTCTTACTAGAAATTTCAAGATGCTTTGAATATTCCTAAATGAAGACTGTGAGCACATGGAATTACCTGAAGCTTTTGTTATTTTATATTTAACTTTTCTGCCTGTTTTTCAAACTAGAGAGATAGCTATAATGATGCGCACTTGTCAAGCGCTACGTGCGACAGGTACAATTTCATCTTTAAAAGGTAAAGCCTGCTTGACTTATAGTTGTATTTGTGTGATTATATGCAGTTTCACCAATGCAAAACATGACATGGATATGTGCTTCTTATGATGGCTGACCTCAGTCTATTTACAAGTGGCTTAGTGTTGCGATTAAATCATGAACGAAGTTGTGTCTACCCTACCAAATGGAGTCTCTTAGCAGTGTAGAGTTAATGTAATTGATAATGGAGGAATGTCTTGAAATTGAGAACACATCAGTCACAGACTGATTAAGGTAAACTTGAAAATCATTTGACGTGATTTTCCTTGCAGCCTCTATGTTAGAATTTAACAGAATTTCTAAAATGAACCTAATGACACAGCCAAGATAGGACATGTGAAGAATGAGTCTTAGAAGGGCCATGCAGTGATGTATGTATGCATACAGGTTATGTATAAACACCAAACTTCTTATTTTCTGCATATTTAAGAAAGGCACTCTGAATTTAAAGATGCCTGTAGTCAGTGGGTGCCAGAGCACTTACAGGATAAGACGGCTGTCTTGTGAATCACTTAAGTAATGCTCCTGCTCTATAAAGGTGCATAAACATATGTGTGAATCTTCTCTTAAGAGGCTAATACAGCTGTTACAAATTCAGTGCTTTACTTTTGCACAGCTGAATTGGAAAGCACTTTTTAAATGTACTAGCTAGTTATTTATAATGGTGTTCTTAATGTAGTGTCTGAATGTCTCATAAACAGTGTTGATCTTGCACTTACACAGCTGGCCAGAAAATGGAATAAAGAATTTAGATGAAAACTTCTAGTGGAACTCCAGATCTGAATGAGACTGATAAACAGTTTAAAATTATTACCATTAGTATTAATTCCTTTTGTTCTTAAAAATATTTACTTATAGCCATATCTAGCCTTCTTACTCATTTGGACCTTGTGAACTAAACATTTGAACACCTTTAAACTGCATGCATGGTGGGATAGCAGAGTGTTATTTTTCCCATCTTTCAGAGGGAAGTCAGAGTAAGATAAGATCTGCAGAACAGGAATCAACCCAAGTGTCCAGACTATTGCCTTAATCATTAGGTAGTGCCTCCTTTACATTTAACATTATACAAATTTAAGACCATGCAAATGCTGTTGCATAAAAACCTGTCATTAATATTAAATCTTCAATAGATGCAGCTCTAACATTATAGCTTCTGTAGGGGGAAGTTGGAGGCCGTACAGCTGAATGAGCCCTCTGTCATTAAATACTGCAAGGCAACCTCATATTTTGCATCTCTTACACTAAGTATAATTGTGAATAAAAATAATTTTCCCTTTTATTTTTTTGTTTTCCTTGGGTATCCTCTATAGTCATTTTTATCTTTTAAAATAGCAGTTCCACTTGTCCTATAAGGCACTTGTAGATAGATTTAGGTTTACTTGAGTTTACATGATATACTCATTTTTCTGGCCACTTATTTGTTTGCATGCCCTTGTCAGAGATACCATTAAATGTGTTCTCACTGGAACTGTGTACCTGAATACTATGTCTCCTTTCAATATAGCAGATTTTTTCCTGCAGTGTTCTTCTCTTCTCAACTTCATACACTTAACACTCTAAAAGAACAAGAATTTTGACCCAGCAATGTAACCAAACATGAGGTCAGATCTGGTATTCATTCCATAATTAAGGAAAAATATTCTGACCTTGATGACCCTGTAAAATGAGTATAAGGCCTGTCTTAAGCAGCATGATTTCTAGTTATGAATCTTTATAAAAAGGTTACATGTTTGCCTGGTGTTTGAGGTTTACACTTAATTACCTACTTGATCTTGATTCTTTAAAGACATACATACGTTAATTGATTAGTATTAATAGTTCTACTCAGATCAATCAGTTGGAGCTGTTCAATAATAAGCCTACATCCTTACTAATCTAGCACAAATAGTTAAATTCCTATAGAAACCATACGTAGTCTATATCAGGAATCTTGAAATATTTGGAGCCACCCCATCACCTTCTTAACTGCCTTGCTCGCATAGCCCTACTGGAGCTAATGATGCTTCTACGCAAGCAGCTAGACCCCACCTCGTCCATTAAAGAAGGTCTAGCTGAAGGGCTGGAAACTTGCTTCTCTTAATATCCTTCAAGCTAAAAGCCTGTTTTTGCAGAGTCTAAAGTTTGCAGTAAAATGGACCTGTAAATGTAGAATTAGAGGCATTTGAAAGAGTATTACATTATAGTTTTTTAGGTTGAGTGTTGAAGAGGTTATTTTGTGTTTGCATGTTGTCATTTCCTTCTATTATTATTTTGTGTAATTACATAATTGGCTCTGCATTAAAACTTGAAATAGATGTATCACCTTGAATTTGGTAAGTTCGTCCACTGTCAAATGTTAATAGAAATGCTAAGTGCCAAGGGAAGTCAAGTCTTGGAGAAGTAGTCTGGACACAGTGCAAGTAGCAACTACAGAGGGAGAAAGCATTCCACAGTCTTGTGAGGGTGCCTTCTGCCTTGGTAGATGGGACTGCACTCAAAAGCAGTCGTAATCATCCTATAAATGGTAGATGCCTGCAGGCTGGTTGTGTGTCATGTTCTGCAGATAGTGGAATCATTAAAGATTGTGCAATGCTATCATTTGTTATCATTTATTATGAGATGGAGCAGGAGCTAGTTAGGAAGTGAACAGTGGGGTCTTACAAGTTTCTGAATTACTGGACCAATTTAAAAGTCACTTGCATTTTAAATCATATTAAAAGAGTGAACATTCTTGTGCTATCAATGGTGACAGAGGTGGCTAAATTCCGTGGTTTACAAGTGGCTGCTTCAGCAGTTAGTGACAACTTTTAAGTTGTGCTAGAAGCTGTGCAAGGCCATGTGGGCCGGAGGATTAATTTCATTGCACACAGGAAGAAGTTCAAAGCCCAAGAGACAATGAAGCTACGTTATGCTTTTTTTGAAGCTCCAATAATAACAAACCACAGCAGTTTCACTTTGCAGGTAGTGTCTGCTGATAATGGTACAGAACTAAGGTTGTGAACAGTAACAGAAGAGGCAGGGGGCAGGCTTTACATCAGTGAAATGTTTGTGTTGAAATTTGTATTATCTCTCTCAGAGATACAGGAAAACCAACTTTTTCACTAATCAAATTAGTGAGGTTTTCAGGGGCAAAGAAAACTTAGGTAAAATGTTAGAACGCTCACACTCCTGAGTAACTCTAAGACAAACCAAAAGAATTAATTTTGCATTATACCATACCATAATTATTTAGTAAACAACTATATGAATTGCAAAATCCTGGACACTTGTGCTTTGCACTATGCATGACAATTTCAGAGGCAGCAGACTCAGCTCCTCATTGACAAAGCTCCCTGACCAGACTATCACTGAATGCTTATTAAGGGGGTAATAATAAAAAATGTGTTATATTTAATCCAACTGCCTTTTTTTTTGCTCATTATTTTGGTATTTGTGGATAGTTCTTGCTTTCCTGCAGGATTGAAAACGTTTGTGGTGCAGAAACAGCTGGCTCTTTTATTTCTTGATGTCTACTAATGGATTTAAGCAGCCAGCTGCTCACTGACAAGTATCTGTGTATTCGCTCAATCCCTAGGTTGCCTGTGTATAGCTGTGAAGTGAGAGGAAATGTGGAACACAGGCTGCTGTTGCCTGAACATAGGACTGACCACACTGAGTAGAAGCAGCAGTACCATGCCCAAAGCCAGGGATAGCTGCAGGTTCCTGACCAGAATTATGGTGGTTATTCTCTTAAAGTAATTTTCTAGAATGTACATGCACATACTCGATGGAGGAAACCATTGATTTTCATAATTCTTTCTCACAGATGCTGCAATGTGTGTGTACTTTGCTGTCTGCAACAAATTGCAGTCAGATTCATCATAAATTACATGTGTGTTGCAGCGGAATGTTTCCTCAGAGGCTCTGAGGCTACTTGCTCTTCTTTTTAATTTGTGTGTCAAATTTCTCAAGAGCAAGAAAACTTTTCTAATCCAGTAGTACTTTTTTATTGCACTTTAGCTCCAAACAAGTATCATCTCCAAGATATTGCAGGGTAACACCTGATGAATGTTAGAACTATCTAGGCTAGTATTTGTAATTGTCTTAAACCAGTTCTGGAGCACTTAGCACACTTCAGATAATTCACCTTACTGGGCAATGTTTCCCTTGCAGAGGAATACTTAAACTCTGGGCTGTGATGTCCTGCTCTCATTGCTGCCTTTGGTATCTTTAGTCATCTTGGAGGAGAGAACTGGGAGCTATGCAGAAGCTGAAGTGAATTCACAGCACACTGGTGCCTATGGTGACTTACAGCCAACTGCCTCAAAGCAGACAGCATGCTTCCCAGTGCAAATGCAAGCCAGGAGTTCTTGCAACATATAATTCCTAATGCAACAGTCAAACTAAATGTTAACTGACTCTGTTGGCTTTTGAGCTTGAGCACCTTTGTAGCTTGAAGTGTTGCCCTCACGCTTGTGTAGCACCATTGCATTGTCAGGGATTACACCTGAAGTTCCTCGGGTCTTATTTTAAGCCTTTTACAGGGATTGCCATGCACTCAAATGTGGGATTGCTCATAGCTGCCTCCTTTCCCACAGCTACCAGTAAAGGATGAAAATTTTGCAAACAGAGGACAATGTAAATGTTCATGCACAAAGAAGTTCAGACACAGCTCTCAGCAATACTGTATTCTCCCCATTGCAGCTTGGTGTTAAGGCATAAAGCCATATTCCCACTAACAGAAGATATGATCATTCTGCTAGGGGGGAGAGCTGTGACTGTTGTGTGACTTCTGTGGGCTTAAGTGGCTAAACTCAATTGTGTATCGTCAGAGTTTTCCATAGTGTAGGAACAGGGATGCCAAGCCAACTGGCAGAAGGACTGGATGACATCCAGCCTCACTCAGTACAGGGGCCGCAGCAGCCCTTGCTACTTGGCAAATGCTTCGCACCAGCTTTGAGGATGGTGGGGCTGACCAGAGAGTTGATTTCACACGAAACCTGTTGGCTGGGCTCTGGGTTCGGCTGGTGAACCGATGTGTCCACCCTGGCGAGTGGTTAATACCAAGAATCGCTGCTCCTCCCGAAGCCAACCCCGCCGCCTTCCTGGCAGAGCATCCTTTGGCGACTGCACGTACGCAGAGGGGGGCCCGGCTCGGGCTCCTTCCAGCACCTCGGCCCCCATTCTCCTCCGGGGGCCCCCCTCGGCGCGCAGCCGCCTCGGAGCCGCAGCGGGACGTCCCCGCGGGGCCGAAGCTCGGCCGCGCCGCACATGGCCAGCGAAGGTGGCG
>JANHGB010041288.1:28106-52112 GCA_026283785.1 Coracopsis vasa
GCATAGACCTTGTGGGAGTGAGCTTGCTCGCGAACGGCGGCGAAGCCGTCGCAAAACCTGAGTCCGCAACCTGCCTGCTCTGTCCCTCAGTAGAATAGCATAAAAGGGCTGTAAGCTGTTACCACATTACTTTATCAGTATTTTCTCTTCCCTTTATGTGGGTCTATGTAAGACTTTAGCTGATAGAAACAGATGGCAAACTGTTAGGGTTCATAGAGAAATGTCCACTAGGCTTTTTGAATCACTAGCCATTTATGAGTCATTTCTTAGCCATTTTCATATTAAGCTCACTTTGAATTTAAAGCTATGTGTTATGAGAGATAAATGACTCCTCTTTAAATGATTAAGCATATCATTTCTGTGAATCATGCAAGTCAGATAAATATTTTCCTTTTCTAGATTTTCAGGCAGCACAGCTCATGAAGTAGACTAAAAAGCTGAAAGAGGGAAAGTTTTAAGTGAAATGTCATCACCCATCAGAGCTTACGCCATGCCAGTGGCTCAATGCAATGCACTCTCTCTGTCTGCACAAAATGGGAAATAATTCTGCAGCTACATTCCCGTGGAGTTAGTGGCCTGTTTCCATCTTTGAAGGGAACTTGCCCACTTGAAATGGAGAGCAGTGCTAAAACAGCTGTCTTGCTTGGAAGCAGCAGCCAGTTCATGCTTCCGAACAGTCTGCCCACCAAATGCGAGTCCTTTGCTTTACCTCACTAGATTTGCAGTGCTTTTGCAGTCAGATTTGAAGGTCTTAATCAAATATTTCCAGGCTTCTGACATGTGAAAGTTTGGTGGAAACTTACTTGTTTCTCCTGACCTCCCTCAGAGGTTGTACGTGCTATCAGCCTGTGTCAAATCCTCAAGTGTCCCTACAACTGTACCGCTGGCAGATGTGCATGGTCCTGCCCTCTGGGCATGTAGAGAGCAGAATTTGCCCCATTGTCAAACAGGATACACTACACTGATAAAGTTTTGGTGGGTACGTTCTAGGAACTGACGGTTGGTTTGGGCTCTGCCCAAATGCTGTGTGGAATAGTTGTCCCCTAAGAGAGTGTATTCAAGTCTCTATACCAGCTAAACTATTGTATTGTCTCATTGCATCTTAACATGTTATAAATGAAGCTCTATTAGAAGTATATTTTATTCTACTGTGTCTCTGCCGCAAGAATGCAAGAAACCCTAGAGAATGATGAAACAGATCTGAATGTGATGGTCTGGTTCCCTTGAGAAGCATGGGGTTTTTAAGGTGTTGCGAACAGATCTGATACTGCTGATTTAAGAATATAGTGTTTCATTAACTGCTCATGCGTTTGAGTTATATTTTATTCATTCTACCTTTAAAACAGAAAGACTTCAGTTGTGGCGCGGCAAAAATCATCTGCCGCTTCTGTGAGTCTGACTTCCTGTTGTCTGATGAAACGTGTACTGGTACTGGATTTCATCAGGGCTTTTGATTTGATATCTGAGGAAATGTAGTTTGATCTGCAGAGATGGTCTTTGAAAGACACTGAAGCTAAGATTTGAAGACACCAGGCCAAATTCTGGTTTCAGTTATATTGCTCAGTGGGAGCACTTAGGGACTTCCAGATGTTACATTTTATTCACCAGCAGGCACAATGGTTCTGAAGTCTGGGTTGCTTGCTGTGTTGAATACATGTGGCTCTGGGAAACTTAATGAAGTTACCATACTTTTTTGGGCTGCCAGTAGTGTTGCCTGTGAAAGGCAAATTTCATAAGATACCTTATGCTGAGGCCTCATGCTGGAGTAAAAAGCTGCTATTTTTCTAGCTACATCAAGTAAGAGTAAGCAGACTTAACCATTGCATCTGGGATAACAGGCAGAAGATCCCTTGGCAGCTGTAACCAGGGTTGCTGGTTGTCTGTAGCCAGATTTGGGGCTGCCAGTGGAGCTGTGATGTTGTGTGTTGGGCAGCGATCGTTGCCTCTGGATCCATAATGCTGAGTACCAGGGCCAGCAGGTCTGTTGAGGTATGTTTTCCAGGGAAGCTCCCCTGGTCTGTGTGTCTTGCACATGGGAAATGCTGGCGTGGCACACCACTGTGGTAAAGCTGTTTGGGCGCTATTGTAGAAGAGTCCTGCAGGACATTAAATTTCTGTCTGAATTTGATCTGACTTTGTTGTACCAGAATTGAATTTTCTTACAGAAGAGAAAAATCTGGTATATTCACTGTATTCAGTGACGTGCATTGCTTCTTGTCACGTCTTGCTCTGGATGTTATCAGCACCTTATATTCCAGTTATACTAAACCTGACTTGTGTTGGAGTGTCCTGAAAGTCATCAGAGTCTGCAAATAACTGGCTGCTACAGAGTAGGGAAGTGCAAAGATAAAAAGTGTAAAGCATTAAGTGCAAAGGTGGAAAGCGTGAAGAATTAAGTTAAAGATGTAAAGAATGAAGCCTTCTGGTACTGCTTTGTGTATGTTCTGTATTGAATTGCAGCTGGCCCTCTCTTAGTATTTGTTAACAGCACCTGCAGTGAGGGTTGTTAGTGTTGTAGCAATTTGGTAAGAGCCTAGGGATCAAATGCCTATGCAACATAGCTGTGTTCCAGTAAAGTGGAATGTTGTGTCTTTTAGGTCTTCGCTGTCTTCAGATATGTTGCTTTTTCTTTAGTATGCTTTACCTTTCCTTTCACTCATGTTTATTCATTTAATATGGGAAATACAGCTGCTAGTATTCATCGCAGAAATCTGTTTGTAGTAAGAAAAAGTGTCAGTGTAATCATGGGAAAGGGGATGGCAGAAGTAAGGAAATTTATCATTTGGTGTTGTATTGTTTAACAGAGGAATTTCTGTAGTGCCCTGAAAGACAGAAAGTGGAAACAGAGGTTGAGGGTTGAATATACGCTTGTATCTTGTTGGTAGAGAGTAGTAGCTGCAGTATTTTGGCACAAATAGCAAATTCTACATTAATTACTCAACTCTTCAGCAGGTGGAGAGAGTGGTGCTATCAGTTAATAGTGTGTGGCAGTACTTCAGGTTGTTTCCATAAGTGCCTCATTAAGCCTTTATGTAGAAAAGGCAATTCACCAACCTAGTCAGGGGAATAGATCAGCGTCATCTAGAAGGTAAATAATTTATTGCATTTTGAAACTTTGTTGCAAAATTCTTTGTCTGTTGTAATAGAAAAGGCTTTTTTGAAAGTCGCTTTATGAGCACTCTGTGCACAAGAAAGGGAAATTAATATGTTGCTTTGTTTGTGTCTGTAGCTGCAGCAGTGCTTCACTGGGAGCTTTTAAAATAGGGATGGGGCAGTCAGTGTTCCTAGAAATGGGCTCACTAGCTGCTTAGTTCGACACTTCATGTGATGCTATTATTTCCAGATCTCAATTAATTTGGCTAAGTACTGCTTGCTGAAGTACTCATCCTTTACATAAAGTATTGTGACATTGCTTTTATAAAAGAGCTGTGGGGGGTCTTGCTCCTCATCTCTTTTCCATACTTAAACAAGTTAATAGTAGTCTGGAATTGGGCTGTTGCTCCACATGTCTTTTTTTTGGCAGAGTTTTCTTTCCATCACATTGCAGCCAAGCACAGAGAGTTGTGTCCAATGTCCTTGTACTGGCTGTCTCTTTTGAGTGGAAAGCTGGATTACACGGCTTTTTTTCCCCACAGAATGGGTTTCTCTCCTTGTTATATTACCTGGGGCCACTGTAATTCCTTCCTGAAACAACATTTTCCATTTGTTTTCAGTGTGTATTTTATGTGGCATTTTCTTCACAAATAATAAAATCTTGATGTTGTAGTTGATGTTTCTAGTTTGGGTAATGAACTGTTGGAGGTTTTTTGTGACTCCAGCAGCATGTTGTAGTCTCTCAAGGAAAGTAATCTATATTATTCACAGCCTCACAGAGAGCACTCACTGCCTTGGTACCCTGAATAATAATAACAGAGCTTTGACTGTGCTTATGCTGTTGGATCATACTGTACGGCCTTTTCTCATTATGTGGCCGTGCTTGAATTGGCCTTCCATGTTGAGAGTCAGGCCAGTGAATGAAATAACACTGAAAACTTCATCTGTTGAGAAGGTACAGTGTTAACTGAGCTATTCCAAAGACAGAAACTGGACTGTGAAAGGGTCCTTTTTCTGAGGATATTCTGATGTATACTGTTTGCCTAGGGTGAACCAAAGTAAGGCATTTATATGACAGTGAATATGCCATGGTGCTCTGTACAGAATAGGCTCTGGGTGGTTGTACATACGTGTATATTCACAGTCTTCACTTTTTGTCTGTTTCCCTGCAGACTTCTTAATGTGTTGCCTCTTTCTCGCTTTTGTGTTTTCTTTGGTTAAGGCTGAGGTGATCGCCTGGTGAAGTAATCTTAAAAACACGTGCATAAAGTGAAAGCCTCATCCCATTTTGGTGGTTGAGGAGAAAGAGTGCATTTATTCATGGCACAGGCATAAGGGAATATTATCTACAGTCTGGAGCTGGTAGTTCAGCTTTTGTGAGCCTTTCCATTTGAGATAAGTTATGGTTTGCTCAGGGCAGACAACTTGTCAGGCAATTTCTGATATTAGCAACCTTCTGGGAATGAATGCAGTACAATATTGAAGTATTAAACAACTTGTTTGTGTTCGTGTTTTACCTATGAACCCTGTTGGTGAATCTGTATTCCAAAATTCCTCTGTAATTAATATGCTGTGCAACATCCCTTACCTGTTCAAAGAGAAGACCCACACTATTTGCAGGTAATCTCCTTTCAAAGCAAATCTTTGTTGTAAAGTATCTGATGGGTATTTTTGTAGCTGTTCTTCAGTTGGGGTATCCTAGGGGCCCTTGCAGTGGTGTGGCCCCGACAAAGATCTGACCCTTTTCAGCTGGCTGCTGGAGCCCAGATGTAAGGGCAAACAAAGTAAAGGACATGGGCAAGAATGCACCGCTTGCACATTCTCCAGCTGCTGGGCTCCCTCCTCTGCAGGCAGACAAAAGGGCCAAAGTCTTCTGAGCAATTCTGGGAACTTCATCTGAAACTGGCACTGGGTATTAAATTGGTGCTGAAATAAGGAAAAGTTGATAAGGGACGAGAGCCTCAGAGAGGGTGGAGACAGAGAAGGGAAGAAAATGGTTTAGAAAGAAGTTGAAAGTGTTGGAGAAAATGGGGGAGAAGAGAAAAGACTTTGTGGGTAAAGAGAGGCTGAAGAAGACAGTAAAACGAAGGAAAGAAGTGAAGAGAGCTGCAAAAAAGATTTGTCAGGTTGGTGAATAACTCGTGCAAATAACTCCTAATAGGCAAGCCCAGGCAGTCATTTAGTAGGCAGGGACACTGAGACACTTGGAGTTAAATGCAGAGTCTTTACTGTTTTCTTCGTCTGTCACTTGACTAACACATTGTTTTAAATTCATGGGAAGTGAGTCAGCTTGAGCAACTCAAACTACTCTCAGTTTATAGAAGCTGCATTAACTTTTTTCCCTCTCTTACAAGGTTAAATGAAGGGTCTGGGGAGGGAGAGAACGAGCAGCAATAGAAAAGAGACAGAGAATATGAAAAATTAAGCCGCCTGTTGGCTTTGTAGGAGGACAATTGCACAGAGAGAAGGTTTGATATTGTTGCGGTTTGTAACAGGCAGTTCTGCTGTGCATATGTCACTTCCAGAAGTCAAAACATGTTTGGAACTTTTCTAGTACAAGGTCAAAAGCCTATGAAATAATGACACAGATGTGATTATTACACAAACAACAAAGACTTACTTGCAGAATGTGTAATGGTTCCAGTTTAGGATTGCTTGCATTTCACAGAACTCAACAATAATTTTCTGAAGCTAGATTTTATTTGCGGTCTGTTTTATGGCAACTGTGTATTTTATATTGGGAAATGCAAACTTTATCCCTGGTTTTGTTGGTAAGAAAAACAAAACACCAGAAGCCAACTGCCTGAGATCATGCAATAAATCTATAGTAAAAGCCTTAGAATGATTGTTCCAGAGTTTGTTCCCATCATGTGCTGTCCTGCCCCATATGGCTGGACAATTTCCCTGGCTGTTAAGACTGTTCCGCAGTCTGCCCCACTGTTGTCCTTACTCATATGGGCAATTTTCCCCTCTCCTGTAAAATGTAAGAAAACCGAGAGCTGCCTGCCCTTTGTGTGCTTGCTTAGCGTAACCGACTTCTGCTCGTGTTGTCCCTTTCTGGGCAGAACAGAGCCAGGCTCTAAGTAGCAGTGTAGTAAGTGGGCACCAAGCTGCAGTAGTGCTAAATGGTGGTATGTGTCAGTGAAGCCTTCCAGTGCCGTTCTCTTACACAGGAGAAACTCAGGAGGCTTTGTCTTCTTATTATTCCCACCCCTGCCCCTCCTTTGTTTTGAAGGTTGGGTTCACAATGCAGCAGTCTATTATTTTTACCCCTCCATGTCAATGATACATACTTACAACCTAAACACATTGCTTAAATATATTTTTAGTGAATTACTTATAATGTCTGGTACCATTTTTCCCTCCCATGATACACACAGACAAGAGGTCAATGTTGCTTTCTTTTGACCTTAAATTTTGTACAAATATATGGAGAGAGTTCCCTTGGAGCACTAAGGGTGGTGCTGCCCAGCCTCTCCTCTCCAGTTTGTACTCAGGGATTTAGCATCCAGCCTATTTGCTCTAGTACTATAATGTTACTTTTCACCTGCAACCGAAATACTAAGTGTTTTGGAACACAATGTAATGTTTTGAGATGAAATAATGTAGATGTGCTTTAAGCTTGTATAAAAATATGTCAGATGGAGAAATCTGGATACCTTTGTGATACGTGCAGGTTCATACTGTGCAGACAGCAGCATTAGGATCCAGGTGAGTATAGTGAAATAGGTGCTTCACTCCAACAGGAGACTCCTGCTGCCTCAATGAAACAAGGTTTTATCTCTTTAGACTCAAATAAAAACCCCAAACCCAAAAATCTCAAAAATTGAAAAATGTAGACTGTATTACATTTTAAATTACATATTAATTAACAATTAGCTTACTGCTGGATTTTCTTCCCACTGTTCCTGTTGTGCAGTTAGTATTGTATGCATTGTACGGAAATTTAGTGAGCTGTTACTGCTATAGTGATTTTCTTAATTCTGAGTGTAGTTTTCCACTTCTGTTACGTGGTGAAAGTACAAGAAAACTCTGTCGAGTCTGAAATGGGCTTTTTAGCTTTGAGAGTAATGTTGGTTGCCTTAAAGTAAATGTGATTCTAGGTTAGTTTGACATATTGACCTAAACTAAATGATGTAGATATAATGAAATTTAATGAATGCAATGGAGTTTGATGTGACAGAGGGGGGAAAAAGCGCTTGCTTTTTTAAGTGTTACCATTTATCAAGAAAAGTAGTAAAGAAATGTTCTGTCTAAAACTGGAATGACTGCATATGTTTAGCAAAGGAAAAAGGGAAAAGTCTTTATTACCTTTGGCTTTGGTTAACCATAGTGGATTTTAATCTTTAAGCTGTCACTGTTTAAAGGCATTATTTGCCCATGTCTGTTTTCTGCTGGGTGTACCTGCTTTTGCAGCTGTGAGCAGACTGACGGATGTCAGCTGATTTTTGAGGAATATACTTCTAATTTATAGTCAAGAATGAAATTCTGGACTCTCAGGTGTCTCATAGCACATGCCTTTCCTTTTCTAGGACTAAGTTAGAGGCTCACCATGTGGAGGGCACAGTGGCTCTGCAGAACAAGACCTAGAAACATCTTCTATCCAAAATGTGTCTGGAATGCTTTAACTATGGGTTAAATGTGTCTGTGTTTTGACATAGGTTCCTCAGTGATCTTTGTTCTAGATTGGTTTAGGGTTTGGTTTTGGGTTGGGTTTTTTTTTCCTTCCTTGGAGGGAGAGGTTGGCATGGTTTGAAGAAAATACATTTCTAAAGTATGAGAAACTATGTTTGCTCTGTGACTAGAATGAATGAATTACAGGACCAATACCAACCTTATCACTTGCAAGCTCTGAAGTACAGCCTAGCTGGGATTAGTGTGGGCCACTGTCCCCGTGTGCCTGTGATGCTGGGCACAAGCCCTGCTTTTCTTGCACCTCTCTGTTTATTGCCCTGGTCCCCCACCCTCCTGCACATCAGCTGCTATTCCCTCTGTTTCTAGTTTATGTTGAAGTTTTAGACAGATCCTCTCAACTGTGTTCATGGTTTGAAACTCTGAAAAAGTTTCTTGTCTCCATTTTAAATGCAACCTCCCTTACTTCCTCTCAGCTTTGGTACTGGCATAATGCATGTCTGTTCTGTGGCATTAGTGTCCATGGGGGATACTGGACTTATTCCATCATTGGCATCTATATTGGCGTCATTTGGTATTGTGTTTGTAGAGCATTTAAACTGCTTATGATACTTGTATGCAAGTATTTGCTAGGGAGTGGGATGGGGAAGAAATTTGGTACCTTCTATTCCCTTGTGGAGTGTTTGAGCAAGAGCAAGTGTCTTCATCCTGGCCCATGCAGGCTCCTGACTCTGCACTGTGGATGTGCTTGGTTGCTGCTGCAGGTGGGAGGTAGAGGAATGAGCACATTGGGATGCTCTGGTTTGCAAATGATGACCCCTAAAGTGCATGACAGAACAAGTATTCTGGGAGAAGGGACATGAGAGGCAGGGAGAGGACTGCTATGATATGTAACAGAGCCTCAGTGGCTTCTAACCCTGGAACTACTTTTCCCGTCCCTTTCTTCTGCTGCGAGACACTTGTTGCTTCCTCCTCCTTATCCTCTCTCCACTCCCTGCTGCCTTGCTCTTTTAGCCCTGTGCAAACTCTGGCAGCCCTGGTTGAGAGCCCAAGCCAAAAGTCAGCAGAACAGAGAAAGGAAAAGGTTGCTTATGCCCCGATGCTACATAAAATGTATGTGCAGTTTGAGGGAGAGAAGGATGCCAGTCCTGCATATCCCTGTTCTTTCCCCTTTGGAAGCAAACACAGCACTCCTTTCCATGTTGTGGGTAGCCGCAAGAGAAAGTAATCGGAGCTTGTTGAATCTCTTAGAGTGAAAGTGATGGTCTGAAGTTGGCCTGAGGGCTGTCGGTTGGACTGTGCTGATTTAGATAATAAGTAATCTTTGGAGTCTGTCCATTGACAGAGCTTTCTCCATTGCTGTGCAAGTACCATGGCACATGCCAGGCTTGATGTCTTTTGTTAGGAATGCCTCTGTTGCATTTCACAGGCCATAAATTAACTTCTGGTATTTGTAACAATATCAGTCTCTCTTTGAAGATAGACGTGTACAGCCTTTTTCCTGGCTTTGGTTTTTTTTTTTCCCCTTTTCTGTTAGTTAGAAGAGCCTCAAAAGTAATCTCCAGTCTTGAAAGTGGTTCAGGGGCTAACACATGGCCATCCTTAGGATGGAACTGTTTCATGGCTTTGAACTTTCAAGCTATGCTGAACAAAATACAGGAGAGTGCATAGTACAGAACAACTGTGCATTGGCAGGAAAGACCTTGGGAAAACAAGTCCTGGGTCACACCTCTGATTCTGCTTGCAGAGAGAAAGAGAGCAATGAGTAAGTATTAAAAGCAGTAAGGAGCAGACTTTGGTATTTATTCCAGAATATTATGTGGGCTGTGGCTTTTGTATTCAAGTATTTGCAATGCATGTTAAACTACATGCTGGGCTATCATGCCTTCACTGTCAGTATATAGGCTCACTTTCTTCCTTCCATTCATGCATAGCAGGTGGGCATCCAGCAATGGCTAAAGAGCAATTAGAGTAACAGTGCAGAAGTGAAATACCATACACAGCTCTCATCTGAAAGCAAGTTACTGAAAAGCACCTGCCTGCTCCAAAGCTCACATCTTACTTTAAGCATCAGTTGCCTTTTACATGAGCAACAGTTGTTTTTCTCTTTGAGCTGTGTGGTTGCACGGTGCTTCTGTTCTGCTGACCCTATTTCATTTAACAGCTAAAACTGCAAACACTGATGGACGGTAAGTCATAGAACATTAAGTAGAATTGAATGATACCAGTCTCTTCAGTGCTGCATGAATTTATCCTCATAGCTTCCCAAGAATCAATGAGAACTGTTCTGAAGGTTGGTTAGGAGAATTTATCAAATGGATATTCAGGAGATACTTGAGCAGAAATTTAGCTTATCTTCTTTCTGGTCAAATAATAACTTGTGGTTTAACTGCAATATTAGAAATCCCTAGTGTACATAAAAAGTCACAGTCTAGGTGGATAATAACTTTTCTTCAGGTGTCTTTGGGAAACCTCCTGCTCCTTCTTTTTATATTTCAAATACATACCCAAGCATTTGCGTGCTTCTGTAGAGTTTGGAAAAGAATTTGAGCTCATGTAACACACCAAATAAAAGTGGTTTCAATTTGTTCATTTTGGAAATGGAAGAAGATGGGATGATTTTTTTCATGGAGGAATGATAGTTCCAGTTTGCTGTGGATGTTGGCAATGAAATACCTTTTGCCTTCCATGTGTCCTTTCTCCAGAAAGGGTAAGGGAATAACCATTTGCAGACCAATTCCAAGGGGAAGTTACGAGTTACTTGCATTGCAATAAGCAGTATGAATTGTAGTGCAGCAGGACACAATAACTGACATGCCTTGATGAGGTTTATCTCTTGTTTTTTGAAGTTCTTGCAAAGAAAACCCTTCAAATTGACGAGGCATGGCCTGTATGTTGTACTTTAAACATTATCTTACTCTCGTTTCTTCATTCTCATATCTACAGACTCCCTGCTTTGCTGACCTCGCCCCTTCCAGTCCTCAGTCTTTGTTATTCTTTGTGTCTTCCTCCCACTTGTCTCTGAGCCTCTCTTAATGCCCCTCTGTATGCAGTGAACAGTGTGTCAGCTGTCTGTCAGGCACCCTATCTTTGCTTGCCATCCATACCATCTTAAAACCTCCTTCTTCCAGGAATCCTCCTTGCTCATTCTTCAAGTTGATAGTCTCTCTGTTCCTTCTTTTCACCAAACAGTCCTCTTCACCAGCTATCCTGTGTTCTGTCTAGCCCTGCCTCTAACCCCCATATTGACAATGTAAAGGCTTTGGGTTTGGTAATATTCCTCTCTCCTAGCTTTAGTGTAAAGTTTTACATTAAACGGTTTTGTATAGGTAATTGCTATTTGAGTGACTGTTCGTTAGATAAAATATAATTCAAATAATAGGTGGTGACTGTTCTTGGGAGAAGAACTTCTCTGCTATGTCTGTTTCTGTAAAGAATTTCTGTACCAGCAATTCCCTGTTCAGTACAATGTGGAAGACAGCACAATGTTTTGATGTGTGGATGTATCAATAGATTTATGCATAGTTTTTAATAGACTTAAGTAAATAGGTAGCTGTCAGGGCTAACATCTGATTCCTTGGAACAGGGTGGCATGCATGAGTTTTGGGCTTTTAAGCAGAGATACTTGGCATTTAAATTCCATGATGGTGGACACTGAGATGTGCTAGAACAAAGATAAAAGGGCAGCTATACTTGGTCACGGTGCCCTGACTCTTCTGGATTTCTGTTTCTTACCGCTGTTTCCCAGTGTGTCTCTTAGAAGAGCCCAGCTCCTGAGCCTAAAGGATCTGGCAGAAATTCAGATTTGAAAACATGAGTTTCTTTATTTTGGGGAAATGTTAGTGTGATAAAGAATGGGAGTCAGCAAATTTATTCTAATTAGAGCTTGAAAAACTGAGGTATAAACCCTGTATGGTGCAGCAACAAGGGGTTGGTCTTCATGTGGCAGCTCACCCATGGCTCCAGCTGAGGTAAATGGGTCTAACATCATCCCAGCAGCATCTCTTGAATCCATCTTGCATAGTTTGCGTTGCATCTGGTAAGCCTTGGTTGTGTTACCAGTGCAGAGCTGAAAGCAGATGTGCTTTAAGAGTGATGATAAGAGGAAGATTGCTGTCAAGGAGCAGCAGCAAAGTGGACCTTACCATTTTGCTCCCCAAAACCAGCTGCAGTGCAAAGGGACACGCATCAACTCACTGCTGGCAGTTGAAAGGATGGAACTTTTGAAAACAAGAAGTTCTTGTATGTGTGGCTATTAATAGTTTAAGTGCAAGAGTTACAGGAATTACAACTGAAGAAATGAAAAGAAATCTGAATCTTCCTCTCATGTGTTTCCTCTTCCCCTCTTCCCCCCCACCTTTTTTTTTCTCTCTCTCTCCCCCTCCTCCTACCTCCCGCTTTATTTTCTTGTAGGCTTGAATCAGTGAAACTAGATACTTTTTCATGTAATGCTACAGTAGGGAAATTATACTAAGTGGGAATATTTAGGGGCAAGAAGATAATCTTTTTCCTTATCTTTCAGTTGTAGCTGTTGAGGGTGAGCCTTTGATTCACTGACATCTGGAGCTGCCTGGAAATCTGCCTGTTTGTGTTTCTTTTGCTCTTCTCTGGGGCAGGTGTGAGGGTGGGTATGTGTTCCCATGTGTTCTTTGATTTTTGGTTGGTTGCTTTTTTAACTGAAGTCCAGTTAAATGCTAGGTTTTGATTTAACAATTTCATTTACTGACAGCGCTGTGCCTCAGGGGGTACCACACTGAGATGGGTGTCTTCAGTACCAAAGGCTGAGCACATGAGCACACCATTCTCCTCTAATTCTTGTTTATGAAGAACTTTTCCTTCCTTGAAGAAAAATACATGGAAGTAATAGACATCTTATGATTTCATTCACTTAACTGCAGAAAAAAAGATAAAGCAAAATTACAGTGGTCTCGTTCTTTTTGCCTGTGTCAGAGCTCCCGGTGTTTTCAGAACCAGCACGCCAAACAGATCCTGCTGTCATTAGCTGCCAAGGACAATTTTACAATATTTTTCTTTGTCTTGTTCAAAAATAAATGGAACTGATCCATGGCTAAGGATTGATAATTTTTGTTGATGTTATCAGGGGCTCAGCTTAAGAGATATTTTAGGGTTTTATGTCTGTCTATAAGATAAGAGTAGTAAAAACTATCAAAATGCAAGTGCTAATGGTATGACTGCTTTTAGACAGTTAGGCAGGAAACACTATTTCCTGTGCTGTTTGTTCTGTTAGCTTTCTCATAAATATTAACCTATCTTGGCTTCAACATTTGCTGCTGCAGTGGGACAGACAATGTCAATAATGGACATTTTCTGGTTTAAAAAATTTACATAATTTTCCATTAATTCTCTTGATTGCAGTGTAATGCCTTGAGACTTCTGTCTACATAATCAAGTTTGAAAGCAGGATTAGGTTTACATT
Organism: Coracopsis vasa; assembly: GCA_026283785.1. Classification (NCBI taxonomy): domain Eukaryota; kingdom Metazoa; phylum Chordata; class Aves; order Psittaciformes; family Psittacidae; genus Coracopsis; species Coracopsis vasa. The sequence continues at coordinate 41,269 of JANHGB010041288.1, forward strand.
TAAAGTATAGTCTCATACTGGTGTGGTTTGCTTTTCTGTATGAGGTTAGAGCTTCCAGAAGTCATGTGTCCTAGTCATAGGCAGATGCTGGGTTCCTTAGCACTCCTATTTCAAATGATAATTGTAGTGCCATTTGATGATGTGCTTCCCAGATCACCAGATAAATCTACATTTGGAGTAGGATGATGTATCAGTCTTCTCCATTACTTTCTTGAGATGAATTGTACCCTAGTCTCTTGAAACTCTGAGCAAGTTCTATCCAGAGTCCCACAGGTAGCATCAATACCAAGATAGACATGAACTCCCTTAACCTTTCACCATGTCTGTTTCTCTTGGGTGATAGTCATGTAAACACTGGTTCAGCAGGATGTCTACTTAGTGTAGGACCTCCTACCAGGGTGCAGCAGTCTTTTATGGCTGGCATTCAAGCTTATGGGTTTTGTTTGAATCACGTTCTGATACATGAGATTTGAAAGCCAAAGGGTGCTGCCTCACAGGGTGGTGAGATCTGCTGATAAGCTTGTGATGGGTGGAGACACATTCTCTGGGTGTCTCACTTGAAATGCTGTGGCTTCCATTTCCCAGTGATAACATGTGCCACCAACAATCTGCCCCAGCGATCTCCTCAGTAAATTGCCAACCTGATCTTTTGTGAAGAGTAGTCAGGTTGAATTTAGCTTTACTTCATCAAGAGTAAGACGCTGATAATGAGAGTGAGTAATTGTAACCAAGTCTGCCCTTATGTGTGACAGTGTGTATTTGGTTGTGCTTATATGCCTTTATTTAGATGTAACTGTTCCTGATTTGCTCAGCTGCTTGACAAAAGCATAACTGACAGCAAGGTGAGAGCTCTTCTGTTGGCTGCAGCTCTGTGTTACCATGAAATCATTGTAATGTTACATACAAAGTGATGAATGATCATTAACTTCTGACTTTGATTTAATTAGAGCACTAATTATATTTTGCAGTAAATTTCAGCAGAAATGAACAGTTGCTATCTCTGTATCTTAGTTTCCATCCAAATTTTAAGAGAAAGTTGAGAATGGGGTTGAAAGTTGCAAGGGAGTATGTTTGAAGGGAATCTATGTATCATCATGTGTTCACTTGGATATAACATGCTCTAATGAAAGCTTTGGCAGCACAGACAACTTGCTTAAAAAACAACAATGAAACAGTCTTCAGGGTTACAGTTCCAGCATGCAGTCTGTAACACTGAAATTATTTACTTATGCATTTGCACTTCTTCAGCTGGAGCTACTTAGGAACATAAGCCTGTTGAATGCCCAGCTGCCAGCAAAAGAACAAGGGGTGGTCCAGGAAGTGGGTCATCTATTTAAATCTCTAATTGCATGTTCAGCACAATGAGAGAAGTGCCTGCTTCCCTGAAATGAATCAATACATTTGTAAGTGTAAATAATTGCTAATTCTTGAAAAGCGCTGTCTGGCTGCTTTGTTCTGTGTTTCCTGCTGGCGTTGAGAAGTCCTGGAAGACTAAATAAAGAAGAGGTCAATGTTTGGGTACTACGTAAAACTACTAGGATCCCTTGGAAGTTCACTTGAGATGTGTCATGATAAAATAGAGAATGACATCAATTCTCTTATGGACTAGATCAGCTTTTTGTTTTTCCAGTAAAGTCTGAAATGGTTCTACAAGAAAAGGATTTTTTTAATCAATATCAGTTAATTAAAAAACAAAACAACTCCACAGCAGATATGATTAAGACTTTAATAATAAAAACAAATGACTTGCAACCAGACATTTCAGCCGGTGAGAATGAAAACTCTTTGCACATATGTGTATGTAGCTCATAGTTTCTACTCGTATTTTAATCTCCTTTGGACTTCAGTTTTAATCTTTCAAAACACACATGTTACTAATCAAAATATTATTCTTCTAAAGATTTTTTCCCCGAAATACCAACCAGAAGACATATGTTTTTAGAGACCGTGTTACAGCTTAACAAACACAAACCAAACAACTTATAGTTGGGCTGGTTTTGCTAATTTTGTACTTAGCAGAGTAAAGAGCCTTGTGGATGTGAATGCTAATTGATACCAGCAACACAAGTTTGTTATTTTGGGGTTTTGTACGATTTTATTCTCTTCTGGAGTTCATGTAAAAGAAAGGGAGTGAAACCCTGACAAGAGACATGAAATGAAAACCACATGTTGCACAGAAAAGCTGTCCAGAGGACAGAACACCACAATGTAGCTCATTAGATGCTAAAATAGCTGTTACTTAGTCTGATGTAGTGACCACATTATTGTGCTGTAAAAAAACCCCAAGATAATTTGTAAGAAGTGCAGGATGTGTTTTGTTGTTTTGTCTTTTGGGGTGCTTTTTCTTTTCCATGGTGATGAGGGCAAAACTCTGTTTTTCAGGCACTTTTTTAGAGGTAGCATAGGAGCTCGGTATCAGTTGTTCCAGGTGTATCCTTTCTGAAAGGGCTATGACATCTCGCTGAGGACTGCTGGTCTGAGAGACCTTGTGGGTTTTGCATGCTGTTATATGGGTGGTCTTCCTGCTCTGTTATGCAACTTGGATTTTCTAGCTAGTATAAAAGGAGCGGGGATATGAGCACCCCCTGAGGTTCTAGATGTGCTAAGAAAGGAAATGTTTTGGAGCTAATGAAAACCCCATTGTAATCAAGAGAATAACTTCTGTTGTATGATAGTAGCTGGCCTGACACACCTACAGATCCCATTTCTGTGAAATGGCTTCTCTTGTAGAGGCTGATGTTTATGCCAGCAGGATTCTGTGTAGGTGGATTTCTGTGTAGAAATTCATGTTTAGTCCCGTGTGCTTTAGCCCCAGAAGTGTCATGGTTAGGCTATATATGACATGATCAGACAGGGAAAGGCTGCTTGGTTTGTTCCCCCTGGACCTGTCAGGTTTGGGGTTTTGTTTTGAGCAATCTTTAAAAACACCACCAAACAAAAAAACAAAACACCCTTCCTTAATATTTTTAGCCTGAAAATGCTTCAGGGTCCTGGTTTCTAGTTCCTTTATTGTGGGAAAAACAGCCATTGGACTCTTGGCACTACTAAGGTAAAAAAGAATCTGAAGCCACATTATTTTACTGCTTGTGGAAATAATCCATATTCTTCTTGTGGGATCTTTCCTGTCAGATAAAATGATACCTCTGCAGTTTAGGGGAGTGAGGTGATGGGACACCAGCACCTGAGACAACACAGTTTTTGCTGGCCCCTCTATGTACAAATTTTACTTTGCATTTCTTTTCCTACTTTACCCACATTTTGTGCCTCGTTTTTCATTTTGCAGCTGTAGAAGCTTATGCTCGGAAATTGAATGAGATTGTTCCTTTTGCTTCCTTGCTCCTGGCTGAACTCTCTGCATATGGAGCCTGCCTCAAAGTGAAATTGCCTTGAAATAATAAGGAGGGATTATACAGCTGACTTGGAGATGAAAGAAGCCTGATTGGGAGCCTCTTTTGCTCGCTTCTGTTAGGTTAGAAACAGAGCCTTCTGCAAAGTGAATTTGTAATGGCCTAAATGGCCAGTTTGTAGCCTCTTGTTCTTGTCTTTGTGTTAGCCTTTGGCTTAAGTAGCTCTTCCGCTTCGGTTGTGTTTACAGCTCTCCCAGACAGTGCACAAATTCAGGCTCTGGTTTGCTCGGCTGAGCAAGCTGTGTGCTTACACAGTCATGGAATAACTTAGTTTGGACGAAACTTCTCGTGGTTGTCAATTCCAGCTCCCTCCTCAAAGCAATTCCAACTAAATAAGGTTGCTCAAGCCCTTGTCTAGTCAAGTGTTGAGACTCTACAAGGATGGAGATCCCACAGTCCCTGTGATGTCCTGTTCCGGTATTTGACTGCCCTTCATGGTGAAAACTTTTGTATTGTATTTAATTGGAATTTACCTCATTGTATTCTGTTCACTGTGTCTCATCCTCTGCCAGTGTATCTCCAAGAAGAGTGTCTTCTCTATAGCCTACTGCTAGGTACGGTACAGGCCGGCAAGATTTTCCATAGGCCTTCATTTCTTAAGCATGGACAAATGTAATTTTCCCAGCATTTCATCATATGTCCTGCAGCCTCAGTCTGTCTTGGTGATATTGCACAGGACTCGATCCAGCATGTCGGTGGACTTGTACCGGGTATCTGAGAACCAGACACATCAACCTTTGCTAGAGATACCTTGCTTTGTTTCTACATGGAATTGTGCTCATAGCAGTGTCATATTAGTAGTTGATCATTTTGGCACTAGCCACTGCTTCCAGCTCTTCATCCTTTATTTTCACCTGCTGAACTCCCAGCTTGCAGTAAAAACTCTTCAAGACATTTGATGTTTTGAACTAAGAATTTATTGAATTCACCTGGAATGCTTTACACAGCTAAACTGTTGGCTCCCTGGGACAGTCCATTGTTCTTGTGAAGGAGACTGGAAAAGGGTTTCTTGGCTTGAAAATCCTAAAGCCTCCTATGAACAGCATGTGCAGAGCCAGGTGGGATTTGCTGCTGATCACTATCACATGTGTAGTTAGACTCAGAGGCAGAATGTGTTGGATAGTACTCTTGCCCTGTCAGTCTGGCTTCTGGGAGAAAGAGGAAAGATACCAAAACTGGAAGGCAGGAGATGGGCCAGTGTAATCCAGGTTATAAATGCTGACATACTAAAGAGTAGGAGACTGTGCTGGAAAGCTGTGACCTGGGGGAGATGCTAAGTTAACTGTCTCTGGATAAGATGCAGTGATGTGCTGGGGAAAAAGTTACTGTGATCCCTGGTAGACACTGAGAGTACAGGTCTGCGGAGCTGGTGAAATTGTGTGTGTGGACTTCAGAGTCCCAGTGAAGGGACAGAGAAAAGTCTTGTGTCTTCTCCATCTTGCTTGTGGCCGTTCCTCGGCATGCAGGCTGCCACGAAGTGCCACACTCTAGCTCTCTAACTATTTTACCCTGTGTTCATGTGCAGTCGATAGAATCCTGCTTCTCTAGCTTATCTGGTAATGCCTGTGTCTCGTGTAAGCAGTTAGGATTTGTGCATGAAGCCTGACCCATTCATTTAGTATACAGTTCCACTGCTGCTTGATGGTAAACAGTTAATGTTTTTCTTTGTTAAACAATATAAGAAACATTAAAAGGAAGAATTCATTTATCTCATTTAAACTCCTACCTCAAATGTGCATTTTTTCCTACTCAAATGAGTTGTTTGGAAAGTAAAGGAGTGTATGAGTAGATAGGAGCAAGCCAAGAGATACCTTCCCTTGCAGGCTCTCTTGTCTGCTAAAAAAGAAATGTGCTTTCAAAGAGCTAGAGGCTTGAAGTATTCTGGTTACGGAGCAGTTCTATTTTTTGTTATCTGTTCTTAGCTGGGTTGCAAGTAGAAAGATGTCATTGGCTTGGGCTGGAGGCAAATTGGAATGAGATCCTTTTTCTAATAAGATATCACTGTCCTAATATTCTGCTTTACTCCAAATTTGGGTGGCATCTTTTTGAAAGTAGCTCTCGTCTCTCTGTATTTGTTCTTGTTTTGTATTTCTAGCCTGTATTTGAAAAGTACTAATTTTGGATTGTGACAAGGAATAGAGACTAGGTTGCACACTTGGAGATGAGATGTCAGTGTAACAGGTTTTTGTGGCTCTTGTCTAAAGTTTGCTGTCAGTGAGAGTTTCTATGCTCTCGTCTACACTTCTTCGTCTTTGGTACGTTGGTAGGGTTTTGATCATATTTTAGAGGAGAAGGGGTAGTTCATTAAACTGCTGTGCTATTCAACCCATATTCAGGCCATTTAACATAGAGAACATTGCTGTACAAATAGCACCTCATCCAAACCCACATTATTCTTAAAACCTCATTAGTGGACAATGACTTCTGTTAGAATCATGCAGTGTGCCACTGGGAGAATGGGCTGAGGGACATCCACCCCAGATCCCTGGAGCTGCTCATTTCTCTTTGCAGTATTTCTGTAAGTGGAAGGGCTGGTGCCAGGGCAGCAAACGGAGAATGAACTTGCTCTTGTGTGGGAACAGTCGCTTTCCACGTGTGTGAGTGTGCTTCATTCTTTAAAATTAATTTGTGAAAAATCTAGACAAAGGTATTTGGAGTTTTTTGCATGTTACAGAAATCTTGGACCTTGACAAGGTAACAGACCTGTAACAGCTGTAACATCTGTCACATAAAATAACATATTGGAGTAAATATAGGCTGGTGTGTTTGCGTGGTTTTGTTTTTTGTTTTTCTTTTTTCTTCATGCCAATTTTGGGTTTTAGACTCTCTCCCATTGTGTTGGTGAAGTGGAATTCTTTGGGAACTTGAGGAGCAGCTGCTGATAATGCTGTGTAAGAGGTTGTGTGCAAGTTGAATGTGGATCTTTCTGAAAAGGGGTAATAATTTTCTACCAGTTCTTTTTTGGGAACCAATGGGGCAGTTCCTGTTATTTTATGTTGTGGCTTATTTGTAAATTCTTCTGTTCAAAAGTGTGAGCCCAGCCTTATTTGTAAATCGTGGTGAAAAATATTCCTGGAGTTTATTTTAATACATGGGTTTTATTTAACACTGTGCCAGAGAAAGGATGAACTTGGGTAGCTCCAGCTAATTCTCCTCTAGTTTTATGTCATAATAAATGTTCTTTTAAAAAACAACCAAACATTTGCCTTAGAAGTTGTGTTTTTTCCTGGTGTGAAGTTAAATATTTATTTTTACTGTTACATGTTGAAGGAAACCACAACTCTTTAGAATAATAAGTGCTAGATCCAGAAGCCACTGAAGTGCGCTGAAATAAAGATATTTTCATCACTGCCTGTGCACTACCATTCTCCCATTTTGCTTAGTCTAAGACTGGGGAATAATCCCGTTGATCTCAGGGAGTCTTTAATTGTGGAAAACTACTTGTGAAATGAGAAATAACTCATCAGACTTGGAAATAAGAATGTGTCCACTATTTGCATGCAAGTTATACATTTCTTTCACGTTTTTTATGAAGATAATATTTTGAGAAACCTCTTTAGGATTTACTTCTGTCATTGGCCTGTTTCAAGTCCTTACTTCAGTCTTTTTTTATCATTTTGTCTCTGTTTCCTTGTTTGCTAAATGGTTGCAATATGTTGTTGCCATTAATAAACTGCTGTGGGATCTAACAGAGGCAAAGCTCTGCATTTTGGCCACATACAGTGTGGTAGTAATTAAGAGCACACCACTCAACTTGAGTATAATACTTTTCACCAGACATCAACATGAAAGAGAAAAGCGGTGTTGAGAAAAGCATTAGCACACACAGTCACGAAGAACCTGTTTCTGTGGTTATCAGACCTTTATTTCTCCCTATGTCCATACATCATGGTTTCCATTTTCAGCAGGTTAAGTCCAGAAACTGCAGAGTTGTAAGAACATGTTTTGCAGCATAAGCTCCATAAACTTACCGCTTGTCCAGCAGGCCCGTGTCTGCAGTTGTACAGCCCTTGCTGTGCTCCCTGTTCTGGTTATGGGTCCCCTATTGAGCAGCCTGCGGTATAGGTAGCACACAGCCAGGGTTTGCACAACGCTGCTCTTTGAGCAGACACACGTTCTCGTAGCTTGCTCCCTCTTTCTATGCCGCATATAGCACTGTGCTGCACAGGCAGCCTTCAGGTGGTCACCTCTTTGTTTTTAAAGTTAAGTCTTCAGGTAACTTGTCAGTCAATATGAAGCATGCGGTGTTTTGAAAGGTGGGACACAAACAGCAATCCAAATCCTGCAGCCCTTCTTTGGGCTGTCTCCCTGGCTGCGGTGGAGAACATCTGGCTGATTTTTAAAGGGTTTGGATAGTACCATTGATTTTTATTATATTTTTTCTCTTTATTTTCCTCCTAATGTAAAGAGAAGATTTTATAAACACAGTTATTTGATCTGTGTTGCTCCTCGAACCCAGTGTGGATAGCCGAGTGTGGAGGTGGATTTGTCTTTCATGTACTACTCCCTAGAGGGTGCCATACACTCACTTTCCGCACTCCAGCTTGTAGCCAAGTGACATTGCCCCGGGTTTTGTGGCAGCACTGGGGATGTTGCACTGATGTAAGAATTGCTGCTGTAAGGTAAGAAGAAGAAAAATGAGGTAGTTCAATGATTTAAACCCCTCTTGTATAGCTATAACCATATGCCACTCATTTGGCAGTTTGCTCACTGCAATTTAGTACAGGTAAGAATTGCTTGTGTTCCTTCATGAGAAGGAAATAAAATTTCAAGACAAAAAAAGCTGTGTGTCATTCAGGAGCTGTACTGACCAGTTACTGCAGTAAATGCCTACTTTCCGAAGTCACTAAGGAGCAGCTGGTGGAAACTAAAGAAATACAAAGGCTGTGTACTTCTGAGTGTCTTAGAATCACTGAAACCTTAGTGTTAGTTAACTATTTTGAAGCAATGCTTTGAAATACAGTGCATGAATGTTTTTAAATGACTTCAAGAGGCTATGTTATGAGTGGAAGTCATAGATGCTGTTTATGGTTTTTAGCAGCTGTGAGTGCGTAAGTTTTCTTTGAGATAGGTGTGTGATCATCCTGTATGCTTTAAAGCTTTTTTTTTCCCTTCCTCAAGGCCTGTGATGGCGCTGCTTCAACCTGACACTGCACAGCCTCTTGTAGGCCACTGAGCTGGGTGTGCAAGCTTTGGTACAGAACTGTGTTGGAAGAGAAGATGGGGCAGCTCCTCAAGATAGATTCTCATGGTCTCCCAGACCTCCACTAGCAACCTGGAAGTAGACAGCGAACAGCAGCTAGTATTGGAAATGCTGCCTCTATGGCAGTGAGATATGCCACTGTAATGTGGTATCTGCTGTGTTGGTTTAAGGACACAGCCATTAGAAAAAGTGCATTGAAAGATCTAAGTTTATACTGTTCCTTAGGCATAAGATGTGCAAGGGAAAGGAGGCACATTAATAAAGGCTTCTGTCATCAAGCAGACTGCCATTAAGACTACCTCTTGGAATACTTCATCTGTCTGATCTGGGTCTCAATGCTGGTTCCTTTGAGGCTGGTTAGGATTCCACAGTGTGTTTTGAAGTAGCAAAGCTTGAAGAAAGACTTTCAAACTTGTGTACATTTTTCTCCCTCTGCTTTCCTTTTCCTCTGCTTCCAAGTCTTTATGAAAACAAATACTGGAGACAAGGACCTTTGTCTCTGAGGGAAATTCCCTTTGCTAAGAGGATTATGTCTGTCAGCTATTTTTGTTTTGGAAGGGTGATGTGGGATAATGTGCAGAGATGACACAGTAGCACATCAAAATGTGAGTGACCCTAATCTCTATCAAGGCAGAGACAGTAGTTTTGTTGTATCTTGCTGGAAGTGCTTCCATGCTACTTGTATAGGCTACACCTTAACAGAGCTTTTACCATAACTGTGGGTCTATGTGTAGAGCTATGGGTGATAGCCACTGGCCATGTTGCTTATGTGCTGTTCGGAGCTGCTAATCATCTGTTCCAGAATGATGTATGCTGAATAGTAACTCATGTAGAATATCCTTGAGATAATGAAAGACTTGCTTTACTCTTCCCAAGAGAACATTTCATGCTTTAAAACAGTCAGGACTTGCAAGGGGGGTCTGACTCCAGGTGTGCTCAGCCAAGTGCTGTGCATGTCAATGTGCACTAGAATATCACCTGGACTAGAACTGTCCCAGGCTATTTCTGATTGAGTTATGCGAGGGAAATAGCTTACCTGGCAAAGTTTTGCACTATCTCTGATGAAGGATTTTCAATGAATGGACATTGGTTTGCCAGTTTATTAACCAGTTAAAGTATAGGTAAATGGTCCTGTGAGTCAGCTTCAGAGTGCCAACAGGTTGCTCTCTGTGACAGTAAGTTTGTATAAATCTGATTTATAATAGTGAGTACCTTGCTCGGCTGGGTACTCAGGCATCCTTTAGTAAGTCATGATGGTAGCATGAGTGTTATCTGTAACAATGCTGCTCTTGTTATTTGTACTGTCATGCTGTCTTTAGTTCCTGTTGATGGCCTGGGGCTTTTGTGGGCCAGACTGAACAGACTGTTGTAAGCAGTTCTAGGGACGTTCCTGTTTTTGTGGATGGCTCCTGCAGTCACCCGTCATTGCTGCTTTAGGATTGTCATGCTTCAAAAGCTTCTGTGTAACTTCTCAGTGCCTGTCACACAAGCACATCTTGGGGAGGAGGACTTGTCTTCTGGAGAAGGGTTCATGCCATCTTGGCAGGTGAGCAAAAGGTTCTAACCTGCAGCCGTTCTCCTTGCCTGAGGAGAATGCAGCCCCATCCAGGGTTGGAAGGAAGAATCAGTATTTCATTTGGAAAGTCACCTTCTCACTAAAGGATCTCCTCCAAGAACTGCTTTTCTCTCTTCCTGTTTGAAACCCTGAGCTGAAGACCAGCATACCAATAGGTTATATCCTGTTTATTCAGATGACATGAATTCAGATGTCACAAAGAGAAAGGAACATTAATGGAATAAAGAAAGCTGGGGGAAGGAAACAAACTTTTTTAATGTGGTGTGCTAAGGAGGCGTGAAATAGGAGTGTTAGAAAATGTTTGGTAGCATCTTTAGAAAGTCTTGCGGTGTGCAGAAACAGAAGTGCAGGAAAATTGCAGAAGAGAAATAACTCAGGGCTTGGAAGCAGAGGGGTTTACTCTCTGCTGCAGACTGCCTGCTAGAGGCAGTTTATCTCTTCAGGCCCTGGCTGTCCATTTGCAGAGATGGCATCTGTTTCATGTGGAAGCTGAGGCCAGATAATGGGTGACTGTCAGCTCGAGGATGCCTCTGAACTCTGCTTTCTTAGCTCAGACTTTGTAAGGCACGGCAAATGAGACCTACTTCTGCTCTTGCACAGCTTTACTGCTGCACAGACCCAGCCCTCGGAGTTGCCAAGGACTGGGTCACTGAAGTCA
>JANHGB010041288.1:52212-62299 GCA_026283785.1 Coracopsis vasa
TACTTCTGCTCTTGCACAGCTTTACTGCTGCACAGACCCAGCCCTCGGAGTTGCCAAGGACTGGGTCACTGAAGTCATCTGGGTTAAAACAACTGTTTTGCCTCTCCAATTCTTTATTATTGTTTTTCCATTGAGATACCTTTTAGTGGTCTGCTTCCCAGCCTGTTCCTGTAAACCATCATCCCGGTGTTAACACGGCTACTTAGCATAGCTGAAATGAGTGGTGATAAAGAATGGAGTGAGAGTGGGCAGAAGATGGATGGCTTCCAATGTGGATACTCATTAGCCTAACTTGTTGCCAAAGTCTTTGTAATGGGGAATTCAGGAGTTGCTTGTACAAAGGAGTATTTTGCTTCCAGGGGGTTTCACTGAATTCAGTGTCTGGATTAAAGTGCTAATTAATACAAAATAGTGCTTGATGCTTCATTGTAAACGTAGTTGATAGTCGGTATATAAGCATAATGTATGCTAACATCCCTGCCTTTAAAAAACAAAGCTGTTGGTACTGTGTGTGTGTCCAGGCACTTTTAATGGGCTGGGAGGTTTCCTTTCCAGTGATAGCTCATGCTTCTGTGAAATTGCCTTAAAACAGAAAGGGGGTTTTAGCTCTTCAGTGGTTTCTTTTCCCCTGTGCCATAGCTGCTTTTTCAGTTCTTGAATTTTGATCAAGGCCTGGAGGCTGCTTCTATCTGGCTTTGGCTTGTTTACTTTTTTTTTGGACTAAGTGTCATCTTTCTCTCCCAATAGATGAAATACCAAGATTATGTCATTCCTACTTGTAGCTAATAATAGCTTAATTACAAATAATTGTAATGAAATCACTTGGGCCACTGACAGAGACTAGTTCAATCCAAAGACCACTGAAATGAATGGGAGTCTTCACCAAGAGTGAAGCAAAGCTTTGGAACAAGCCCTGGAGTGCTGTTCCATGTATGTGTGCACGCACACATGCGACAGAGTTGAGCTCTGCTATGGAAACCAAATTTCATAAAAGCCCTGCCAGCTCTCCCAGCTGAATGCTGGTGAGTAAAAGAAGATGCTGTACAGACAGACAGGAGATGCATTAGCACCCCCCAAGGTAGCAGAGCAGTTGCCGTAACAGCCAGCAACAGACGTTATCCAGGCCCATGTTGCTGCTGGTGGAATTATAGTAGGAATGTGGGTCTCCCAGCTGCCAAGTGCATCTTCTGTGTGGCCAAAGTGTCAGTCACAATTCTGGAGTAGGCAGGGGACTGATGAAGACATAAACAATAGCAGCGACAGCAGGCAGGATTGCTGATTTGGTGCAGAAATTACCCAGCTGTGCCACTGCACTCTTGTAATTGCATTAGAGAAGCCGAACTAACAAGCATGATATGAGGCCCCCTCTGCAGGGTGTGCTGGTGGATAGGCAGGGACATCATGTGTATGAAGTCTATGTCTGGTCAGATCCAAGGGGAAGAGCCAAGTAGGTGCATTGGCAGATCTGTGGTGAGCTTGTGTTTTGCCTGCCGGTGCTGCTAAATATTTCCTATGTGCACTCGAAGCAGCTTACTCTAAAGAAACAAAGGCAAGAAATAATGGCAGGGAGTTTGTTGCTTTCAAAGGACAAATTTAAAAGATTTAGATTTTCTGGCAAATGCTTTAATTAAAATGATGATGTCTTTTGCCAGATCGCTGAGCAATTAAGCCCTAATCAAGCTCAGAAGAAAGTATTTCCATGGAATGTTTTCAGTGCAATTCCTGATTTGAGATTGCGAGGGGGAGTATTATTTACAAAGATCTCATTAGCAGACATTATAAGGTTGCTTATGTCCCCATGGGAATTGATGCCAAAACTTTCATGGCCATCAATAGAAATCAAAAGCCTTTTGATGCAAGGTAAATACAGTTTTGGGTGCACATGTAATAAAGTTATACATATTAGCTTAAAAGCAGCTTCTCTGGAAACCCTATTGGAAATTCTTAGTTTTCCTAATGTGTAAGAGAAATCCATTTTCTGTAGATATTTTTAGTGCTAACTTCCTCTCAAGTGCTATTATCTTACACACTCTACCATTAATGCTTGCTGTGTTTCCAGGTCAGTCATGTGATTGCTAAGCATCCCTGCCTGCTTTTTGAATGACTTGTCAGGCAGGAGCCAGAAAGGCAAGTTGTTTCTGCTGACTGCCTGATCGGCAGCTGATTCTTGCTGCCTGGATCCCGATTGATAAAGCACTAAACTTCTTTCCTCTTACCCTTCTTGGAAGGTCATCAGTGTTTGGTTCCGTGTGAGACCCCATCAGCAGGGACCCTTCTCAACACAAGCCTCCTATGTAGATGTAAAAATGTATTACTCTGCAGAAGGCACGCATGTGTGGGAACACAAAACAACTACACTATTGAAAAGCATTTCAGAGCTGCACACTGCTGTTTCTCATTGAGCCACCGCTATTTTAGCATGAGCTGGATGAAGCAGTCCACATTTCTGCATTATTTTTTTAATTTCTTTTTCACCACTTGTTACATTTACAACTGAAATGAGCTCTCTGTGCTTCAGAAAACTGCAAGAAATTAAAAGATTAAACAGATCCCTCAGTGAGCTTAAATGTATCTCTCTTTTTGTTCGTGGCAAAACACCCTAAGGCAAAGTATTTTAAAAAGATGATGAGAGCTAATAAATTTCCAGATATTTGCTATTTTGCTACATATGACTGTTTAAAAAGGGTATTTAAACTGATCCTGGCAGTTGTTGTGAATGCCTCTGTGTGTGTTTAATGAACAGCTGTCTCTTTTGAACTAGGAATTTTAATAGTTTCAGTTCCATGAAACTGGAATCAGAGGAGGCAGCTGATTGTACAAGAGAGGGAGCACGTTTTCTCATGTGTATTCAGAAGCAGAAAGGGAGGGAGAGAGAGAGGGAGAGAAAAGCATCGTAATATTGCGTGTGTTTCAGTTCCAGTGGATCAAATCTTTCCTCTATCTGCATCCAAGCTATTTGGTTGTGATCAGATGATCAGGGCTCAAGGAAGTGATTGGAGCGCGAGCTGGCTGCAGCTGCACTGTAGGCTGTTTTCAGGGACAAGGAGCCACTGTTTTTCAAACATAGCATAAACATAGAAGTTATTTTGTAGGCTTCAGGATGCAGATATGGGTTGTGCTGCCAGCATTGTTCTGCTCCAAGCCTTTCGTTCTGTGGTACAGAGGAACTGTCCACATATCTGCAGGCGACGACGGCGAGAGGAGTTGTCACATGAAATTCTCCCGCTGGATAGCGATGATGAAATGAGCAGACCCAGGACTCTCATCATAATGGTACAGTATATTTTAATCAGCAGAGATGCAGGAGAATTACTATTACAGATGTTAACCTGATTATTTTTTTACTCTATGTATGTTGTAGAGAGAGAGCATTGCCAGGCTATTTGTTACTGTAGGTTACTTTGCTGGTAGATTTGCTGTCTCTGTCAAACAGAACTGGAATCTTACTTTATAGGTGAAGCTGAGAGCCATACGGAAGCTATCTATAAAGTAAATGTTCTGTTAGTTAATTGTTGGTGGGGTTTGTCACTATTTGCAAAACAGGCAACACTGGAGCTGGTAATGTGGTTATGTTTTATTTCGGACTTGGAATTCCAAACAGCAGACAGCTTAGGAAATGTTTACTAAGTCTGTTCATCATAAAAACAAAAACAAACCCAAAAGCCAAACAAAACAAGACAAAAAAACCTTTTCACCCAGGATGCTGTTGGAATTTATATCAAGTTATATGCAAATAAACTCACATATATCTTTCCTGCGAACTGTTTGCAGCAGTAAAATGTTTGCTGGATCACTGCTTTCCAGTTTAGTGACTTGCCTCCATTCTTTAATGATGGGGGCTTTGAAAGGCTTTTGGTCTTCAAGAGTCATTTTCTTTCTGAATTAAATTGGATGATTTTTATTTTGTGGTGGGAATAGAATAAGCACTGTAGGCTTCTTAGGAATAAGTGACAGGGTTGTTTCTCATTATAAATCACTGTTTCAGAATGAGGAGTACACTTACTGCTTAGTTACCACTGCCCTTTGCCAAATACACTTACAGTGAGCATTTCCAGAACCCTGGAGTGGCTTAAATCCAAGGTGGCAATGATTTGGTACTGTGTGACTCTCACTTGATAAAGATTTTACCAAGACACTGCAGGTAGTGTTTTTGCCAGTTTGTCAGGACACTCGCATGTATCATTCAAGTGTAGAGATTGATTTATTGTTTTAATTTTAGGTATAAAGTACATTATGGTGAAGTCCAAAGTTCATCCGTCTGATACCCCAACTGTATCACACAGGGCATGTAGTTCAAAGTGGGTGATGGTAACATTAGAGGATTTAATGGGTGTCATGAGATCTAGCAATGGTTTGAATAGAGCATTGCTGCCCAAAGAGTGGTGTGTGATGCAGTCATGGCAACTATAGTAGCTAGGACCCAATCCAAGTGGTGCTTTATGTATCAGCTGATGGTGTTAGCCACTGTATGGGGGAGACTAATGGTCATAAGGAGGAAGGGGATGGATTTCATCGTTGTGAAGCTGATGTTTAAGCTTCTTTCCCATGGGGGATTGGAACTAGATAATCTTAAGGTCCTTTCCAACTGTAACTGTTCTATGATTCTATGATTCTTTTGCTTTAAAATCCAATATGTGTAAAGTAAACTTTTTTTTGTGTTGTTTTTTTTTTTCCCTCCATTTAATGGTTAAATAAATGACCTCAACAATATTTAAACAAATGACTGTCTCCTTCCTGGTAGTAATTTCAAGCATAATGGAGTGAGAAGGGCCTGGAAGAAATTGCATCATGTCCGAGTATGGATCATCTGTGCAACTTGCTTAGGTCCTTGGCAGAAAAGGGTAGTCTTGGGTGTTGTGGCAGCAAACAATGTACAAACCTCCCCATACCCAGACACAGTTATCAGCAGCTTGAGTTGCAGTTCTTTGTGCAGTAAATCCTTGGAGAATGGGCTCCGAGAACTACAGCAAAGGTCCATGGGCTCTCAGAGAAGTGAGGGAGCTGTGGAAAGTCCACCACCTTGCAAAGCTGGCAATACCCAAATGGGAGTCACGCTGGTCAGATGGTCCATTCCTTGCTGCTGGATGCGGACCTTCAGGGATCCCCTCCTCATCTCAAACACATCCACCCATTGTGCTAACAGGGGCTTTGTTTTCTGAAACAGCAGTTAATGCCCTGGTATTTGTCCTGTCAAAATGCTGTTCTTCCTAGGAGAGCTGTGGGGTCATTTCCTCCCCTTTGAGAAGAGAAGCAGGAGGAGTGGTTTGGCCCTGTCACGAGGCTGGTGTAGGTACAGGGCAGGCACTTCAGAGGAAAGCTTCTGGGCAGGGGGTGTCTCAGGGAAAATGGTCCTCCCTCACACATCCTTCTTTGTCTTCTGGATGTGTATTATTACTGTGTCTTTTCATTTACAAGCAGTTAATTATGTAGCTATCTAAAATAATTTGCCATTGAGCTTTGCAGTTAGGCTTAGTAATGATGTGGAGACCTGGCAAGTTGAGAAGAAAGCACTGCTTCAGAGTACTTAGGCAGCAGAAATGGATGGCCCTGTTCCCACCAGAATTCATGTTACTTGAAAGAGCAGCATGATAAAGAGGGCTGGAGGCTACTGAACCTTAATAAAACATGTTATCGTCCTAATAGGTATTTTCCCCCTTGGTCTGATTATTGAAGTTTGTGTCTGGATAATACAGTGGAAACAACTATGTAGACAAGTGAAAGAGTGCTTAGTTCACAATGTCATTATGCACATTGTGCAGATGCCAAGAGCTAAAGTGGTCTCAACGAGATTACTGAGTTTTCATGTCTGAGGCAGTGAGTGATTGGGGTGCCTGAAGAGCAGAGGTGAGGAAATCCTAAAATGCAGAGCATCTGAAATATACTGACATGCCTGAATGTGCTTGTCAGAGGCTGTGGGCTCCTGTCAGCTGAAAATCTGGCATTTTATATTTTCATGCCTTCAGATAAAACGGTTCTCCTCTTCATAGTTTGTGCACCACTGGCAATAAGCTGCTTACTGTGAGAGTATTAGTATTTGATATTGAATTCAGGAGATAAACTGTGCTGCCTTTTGGAATGGCTTTCCTAAGTCTCTCAGGCTCTGCTGCATGTTCTTGCAAGTTTGTCTGTCCCATGTGAAGCAAAAGGAAAAATGTCAATGTCGCCTTGATGCAGAAAGCAATCCTGAGGCAGAGAGAACACCAGTCTACCCTAAAATATTTCCAGTAGGTATACAGCTTTATAAATGTGCCCCATTTTCCTTTGTTAATCCCTGAAGGGGAGCATCCTTGTAGGATATTCTTCTAGGAATTGTGCTTTTGCTAGTGGCAGTCCAAGTGGGAGATGCTGTGAGTGCACTCCAGGAGAAAAGAAAGGGAGAAAGCCCAAGTATAGCCTCCAGCTATTGCTTAACAACTACCTACTAATCACAGTATGAAACCTTTAGGCATCACAGCAGGTATTTCTAGCATTCTAGGCCTTGCAGAAAGTGAAGATTGATGTGTTTATTCACAGGTTATTTTTCCTTTTCCCCTCCTTTTCAGTTTGTTAGTTTGGAAATCTGGCTTTATCCTTGGGCAAGACAGATTAGTAATCAGGTTTAGATCTTGGCTGGATCCATGGAGCAGGGAGAGATATTAGAAAGACAAAACTGGAAACTTTTTGTCAGTGACAAAATTGTGTGTCATCATGTCTTGGACACAGTCCTGGGAGTTGCCAGATACATGCAAAGTAAGTATCCAAACAACCTCTAACTGATTCAACTTGTACATCTAATGTGGTCAGTGACTCTGCATCTTCTTGTTTTCTGTACCTTTAAGAGTATGTCTGTAAGAGCTGATTTTCAACATCAGTTCATGAGATGGTGAGGTTCGATATATTGAAAACCTATGTAGAGTGAATGCAAATGACTGTACATGCTGTTTCTGCAAGAAAAAGGAGAAGAGGAAGATGCATGAAGGAAGAAAATATAGTACATGGGGTTATGTGGTACTGTTTGGTGTTTGGAGTGGGGACACTAACGTTAAGGATGATGCTTTTCATTTTGAACTTGTGACTTGAAGTTGAGCTTTATCTAGTAGGTCATTGTTTTTTGTCATGTGATTTGTTTTGAACTGTGGCAGCTGAGATTTGTGTAGAAGATAAGAGCAGAGGGTGATATTTGAGGCTACAGTCCTCCTGTCTACCCCCACCTCCCTGCCCTTGGTAACCAGCCACATAAAAATGTGGTAACGTGTTTTGCATTTCGAATAAAATACCATAACTTGAACTGATGCATTAGTTTGAGCACAGCAAGGTGACAATACCACTCTTATTTAGTTTTTCATCTCTGAAAAGAGACAGTTTACAGGGATTTTCTCTACTCCTTCCAGTTGCAGAAGAAGTAAGAGACCCTCCCTTGTTACACAGGCGCAGGATGGCAGCTCTGCTCTGGTGTACAGGTGAGGCTGGGGTGCTGCCCTGGCTGCTTCTCAGGTCACTTAGTTTGTAAATGTCATTTTAGCCTTCTGAAGGCAGTAGAAACAATAAAAGCATGGCTTTGAGAATTTTCCCTCATCTAATACTAATGTTTAACTCCAGAATTACATTCCATAGGTTTTGTTGCTTGATCTGTGTTAATTTTCTGTTCCAGTTGAAATAATTCAGGACACTCATTTCCTCAGTTGCATACATTTACTTACTGAAAATTTGTGCCATATGCGTACTAAGTGCTGTCAATAGATGGCAACTCCAAGAATTTCAAGATCTCTGACTTGTAACTTACTGATTTTGTAGATGGGATTGTGTCTGTGTGTACCCAAATAGGGAGGACTTGTAGTGGCTTTTGGAGGTCAGCATGAGGCTCAGCTCTGGGAATAGAAGGGTGTTCTCTTCCTCTGATGTGTTGAAGGAGGGATTGTCTGTGGAAAGCCAGATTAACCACGGCTGTAAAGTTCAAAAGAAGTACTCAGAATATTCATACCTTTTAGCTCAACTCAGAAGCATCAATGTGTAATAATCTTTTAAACAACAATAAACATACGTAGCTTTGACTTTAGCCAGCTTCCACTTTGGCACTTGGTGTCAGCAGGAACAGAAACAGGTCTTTGTTTGAATAAGTGATTAACATCAGAGTGTAAAAGTAGTAGTAATGCACAAAATGCAGTTCTAATTCAGAGCCATTTTTGCAACTGTTCTTGTTACCTTTGTGACTTCTTTGCCTTCTGTGCCTGATGGTAAGCAGCATCTGCTGGTAACTGCAGAGTGATGGCCAGCCTCATCCCTTTGGTGCCTGGGGTCAGCAGGGCTTGGCACCATCATCAGCAGAGCAGCGCAGGAGGAACAGTGTCCATCTTCAGAGCAGTATTTGTTCTTCTGCACTTAAAGATGTTTGGGTTGGGTTTGGCTTTTGCCAGCAGCTATGGCTGTGGGTATAGCTTCTTAAATACAGACGAGAATGAACCCAAGAAGTGGATCTGTTTTCATCCTTCAGAGTGTTGAGTAACATTTAAAGTATACATATGTTTGAAAAAGAGACAGCATTAAAAACTGCCTTTTTCCACTGAGCAAATCTTCTCCATCTGACTATAGTGCTCTGAGCAGCAACATTTTATATTGCTTTCACCTCTTATTAGTGGTGCAGCAATGTGTGTAGTATAACAGTATGTGGAATGACATTATTATGAATCTGTTAACCAAATTCTTATGACAGCTTATGAAGAGTGTGGACTCAAAAGAGTAAAGTGATTAAAACATCCTCCTACATAAGAGGAATTTATTATCTTTTGTTAAAAAAATATAGAAGCAAGCTATTTATTTGTAAGCAGTGCCTACCTGAAAGTGTAGGGTATAAATTAAAAGGGCAGAGACAAAAAGGTCTCTGTAAGTAGCAGTGCTTGGGATTGCTTTGGGAAGGCTTTGTGATTTTATGCATTTGATAAAAATCAGATTTTCAAGATGATCTTGGGAGTGGAGAAAATTGACCTGTAAAACGCAAAGTAATGAAAGCCAAGAAGGCATAGAGAGAAACACACACACAAGGGAGGAAAAAGGAAACCACTTCAGGTTTTTCAAGCTTTGGCCACCTGCTTTGCGTAATAAGCACATTTATAAACAAATCTGTGCATACACATGCTTGATCTGGTGCAGTTTTGTCTGTGATGCTCTGTCTGCAGTTCTGCTTGGCTCTAGCTCTGATAGGCTGTAGCAAATGCCAGCTTTCCATGTTTGCCTTGGTCATTTTGCTCTCTGCATCTTCCTGCAGAGGAAGTTAGGAGAGTTGGGAAAAAGATCCCAGTGGTCTGACTGATCTGGGATTTTGGATTTCAGTAAGCTATGGCTGTAGGAAACTTAAGTTACTCACATGGTGTAGTGCCCGCATACACCAAATCAGCCGTGAGTGCAGATCTTGCATTTATGTTTGCTTTCGTGTGTTTATCACAAATATGAAGTACTTGAACAAATCACAAAGAAAAGATAAACTCTGGGTAATAATTGAGAGATGAACATAGATTTAAATGCCAAGTGCTAGCCACAGTATGAACTGTCTAAAATAGTCACAATAATATCCTTGAAGTTCTGGAGACTTCAAGAAAATGCTTTGAAATGTATGTCACACAGAATTTAGTAGAGATATTTTGTTTTATGCTGTCAGCGGACACTGTAGTTGTGGACTGAAATATAAAACATTTGTATATATATGCATATACATATATATGTATTTGTGACTAGGAGCTTCTAGGTCTATTTTCAGAGATGTTCTGTGTGGTTTTTATTGTGCATCTTGGGCTGCACAAGTAGTTCCAGACTTGCAGCTCAGTTACTCAGTTCAAGTCATTTCTCTTTTGCCTCCCACAGGGAGGTTTTGGTAATGGGATCTGTGACTGCTCCTGGCACTATACTGACCAGACTGTATGGGTGGGCTAGGTTGACAGTTAACATCTACAGAAATGGACTGGAAGGAGAAATAGTGCCTTTTTCTGTATCTTGGCTCACAAGTGGTGGTGTGCTCCTGTAATTGGGCTTGGGTAGCATGGGATGTTTCCATTAATTGTATAGCTGTCCATAGCTCACAGGAGGTGGGTTATCATAGCATCACAGAATGGTTTTG
>JANHGB010041291.1:9104-21592 GCA_026283785.1 Coracopsis vasa
AGTTCAGGTTAGATATAAGGAAGAAGTTCTTTACTGTGAGGGTGCTGAGGCGCTGGCACAGGGTGCCCAGAGAAGCTGTGGCTGCTCCATCCCTGGCAGTGTTGAAGGCCAGGTTGGACAGGGCAACCTGGTCTACTGTGAGGTGTCCCTACTCATGGCGGGGAGTTGGAACTAGATGATCTTAAGGTCCTATCCAACCCAAATCATTCTATGATTCTATCAATTGACCCCTATGATTTGATTGTTCTGTGGTTTCCAATTCCTTCTTTAAAAGAGTTTTTCTTATTTCTTTTCCTTCTTTTGGGGTTTTGTTTTGTTTTTTTTTCCACATTGGCATCTCATCCTTGCAGTGGGCACTCTGCATTAGGTAAAAGATTACTCAGCATAATTAATAGTTGAGCAATTTCATACTTGAGTTCTTTGGGAACTCTTGGGTGAATACCATCTGGTCCTGACGATGCAATACTGTTAATTCTATTGGTTCACTCTTAAAAGTTTTCTACTGATACTCCGATTTGAAACACGTCTTCGAATTCACCTCTTTTTAAAGAAAATTTCTGGTGGGAGAATCTCCCTAAACATATCAATACTGATCATGGAGGAAATCTCTTTTCTTCTATACCCCTATCTCCTCTCTATGATCCTTTTACTTCTTGATCATCTCTCAGTCCTACAAACTCTCTGGCAGATTTCTGTATTCTGGTCTTGTGGAAAAAGGTTTCCATTTTTATGGCTTTATCAATATCTTCTTCAAAATGATTTCCCCCCCTTTTTTCCTGCTGTGTTTTGCTTTTATATTTAACTAGTTCTCTTCTGTTTCCCTTTTTTGGAAGGTTTCATTCAGCTTTCTGAGGGATATCTTTTCAATTCAAACAGGTTTTTTCACCTTGCGTCTTTAACCATATCATCTTTGGGGTTTTGGTCTTTTTTCTTTTCCTTTTCTGTTTAATCTTTCTGGTCTTTTTGATGGGTTAATCCTTCACAACAGTCTCTACAATTCACCCCCAACCATGATGTGGAAGGACAAAAGAAAACCCCACATCCAAAATAGGGTCTGCAGTTTGACACAGATACATATAAAAAGCTCCCAATTTCAAACAGAACTCATGGCCTGTACAGAAATTCCCTGCTGAGACTTTAAAATGATTCTCACACTTGCCTTACTATGGAAATCATCTTCTTCCAAGGACCAAAATTAAACAGTAATAGGTTCCCTTTTTAGTTGTTTAGATATTTGATGGAGGTGCTGCTTCCATAAATACACACCACAATTGCTTAAAATCGATTCCATTGCTTATTTAACAACTTTAATTTTCACTGAGTGCAGGCTTTAAAATACTAGCACATGTCTTGTTCGCCTGGGTCAATTTTAGGAATAACTGGATCTGCTCTTTTGCTTCCTTTTTAGTTTAGCTTTCTTGGTGCAGGTTGAAACCTGCCCTTGAAAGTGTGTATGGCTCCCATTAATATCAATGGGAGCCATGTGTGTGCACTGAAGGACTCAATACTAAATGTACCCCTCTAAGCACTTCCCCATAATGACTGAGTGTCCTATTGCAAAGTCATTCTTTAATTACCATTTTTTAGCACAAACTTTTTCTTTTCATACATTCTAACTGATGATACAATTAATTCTCTGAAGTAAAGTGTCATTGCAGAGTAATTGGAAATACCATCAGTATTTTCATGCACTTTCCACAGTCAAACTGCTTTACAAATATTGACTTGCTTTTTCTCCTAGCATGTTTTGGACTGCAGTGCTATAGCTAGGTAAACATCTCCCAGTTTTATACTTTAATACTTGCCTACAGCTAGTGCTCCAGAAGTATGGCAGAATACCTCATTTTTACATTGCCTCTAACTTTTTCCTGATTGAACTTGCTTTTGCCTCTTTGTGTTTTACAGAGCTATGCCGCAGCCACATCTGTGTTTTCATTCTGAATTGGATTCCTTCACAATCGTAGACACTGCTTGCAATTAAATGCATAGAACCTGCTGCTTTAATTGAGTTCAGTCCAATTTGTCACTTCAGACTTCGGAAAATTATGTGTAAGGAAAGATTTAGTTGCCAGTTTGATTCAGCTAAAGTTGATGGAAACCCTTTTGATCACTCAGCCATTAAACACATTTCAGAGTTGTGCCAAGCTAATTGCTTGAACTTGCTTGAGTTTATTTGTATTTTAAACAATCTAAGCTGATGTTTTCCAGGGCTGTGCAAACCATTATCTTTGCTTGCACTTGTGTTGCCTTACGGAAGAGTTTTGTGGGTCTTATTCTGCTCTTACACACACCCACTGGTGTAGATCAAGCAAAACTCAGTTCTCTTTAGGAAAACAAGGATGGAAATAGTGCAGTAGCGAGTGCCAACCCAAATTTGTATGTCCATCTGTTAACTGGTGCAATCAGAAAGTGACAGAGCCACAGCAATGTTTATTCATTGCAGAGCACCTGCTTCTGGTTATGACAATAAATCCAGTTGTGCCTCAGCAGCTGTAGTGTAGACATACCCTTTGGGATCTTGCTGGATCAGGGTGGAGGCATCCACCGGGAGCACAGCTGTACATTACTACTAACAAGGCGTCCAGCTTTAGGGAGTCATGGTCAGCACTGTTGCTGCCTTGCTTCTAAGAAATGCAGTGGAGGGGTTTAATCCTTTGATTCCTGGTGAAACCAATAATAGGAACTCCAAATTGGTTTTGCTTTGGTCTCATTACTTTAAGGAAAACCTGTGTTAGATTCAAAGCACAGGGCACAGGGTCTTCATCTTCAGGACATCACTACAGGTCATGCAGTTCCAGCTATGGGCATATTTTGTTTAACAGTGTAAAAAAGATTCATGTTGTCAGGCCATTCTTTAAGGAAATACAAACTACAACTTAAAATCCTTTAACAGTGTAGATCTTATAAGCAGTCTGGGACTCTGGCCTTTAAGAAAATGCACATCATAATCTTTCAGGTTGAAATATGGAGGTGTGAAATGCGTATGCAAGAGCAGGAGGTAGAGGGGACAGTCATTACTGTTTGCATATTTCCCTTAGATACATATCTGAAAACAAGGACTACAAGCTACCATAATTTGCCTAAATTTCAAGGATGGGGATTTGGTCTGCTTCTTATCTAGTAGTGGGCTATGTGTCTTACAGGAATTAGAATAATTAAACTCTCACTGGAGAATAACTAATGTGCACATGCAGAGACTGAGAAAATCATTGGTCTAGTGACCTAGGTACAGGTATGTACACATGTACATATATGCAAGTATGTATACATGTACCTTCACAAGTACAGGTCCAGGTCTCCTCTTCCTAATCAGACTTGTGTGGGTTTTAGCTAATAGCTAAATTTCTCCGTCATATATCCCTCTTATTTGTAGAAGGGAAATGGCACTGCTTCTTTACCTCAGAAGTTAGTTCATAGGCTATCAACAGGTCACAGAGAATTTTTCTCAGGTATCTTGATATCCCAAATATCTTGCTAATGCATAAGGTGGTTCAGACTGGTCATGTAAGCTCTTTTCACATCAAAACTCACTTCTGCTGTAAAACTGGCAGCAGCAACACAGATTGGAGTTCTGAAGTTCAAGAGGAGATGTTGTCTCAACCTACTTCATCTGCGAAGCTCTCTAGTAAAAGATAGGCCATCTCATTGTCTTGTCAGTCCACTGCTGATATGAAAGTGTATTGATAGACACATCAGATCTCAGTGTAATTCAGCAGCTGAATTGGCAGTCCTCCCCATGACCCTTAAAAATTCAGCAAAAAGATATCATGTAAAGAGAAAGATAATTCTTGGCAGTGACATTTCTGTGGTTCCCTTCTCCTCCCTCGACGAAGTATTAGGACGTTTCATTAGAATTGCAAGTAGTCCCCCTTTGGCATGAATATTCTCCAGAGCAATGCTTTCTGTTCAGGGATCAGTGTAGTGGAACGGGCTGATTGAGGCGGCGCAGAAATACCCGTTTGAGTTCCTTATATTTGTTAGAAGGCTTGCAATAGTTTTAAGGTGGGACCTGCATATCCAAAGGTCTATACAGACATCTCCTTTCATTTGCCTTTACGGATGGAAAAGCACAAATGACATGAGAATGAAATCTGTATATTGTTCCAGGCTGTGATTTACACTGTGTTCTCAGTAAGGTTCTCTTTATATTGTTTTAGATTACAGTATTTATATTTTTAGCCTTGATTTCCTAGGCAAGATCTCTTGGGATACACTTGACCTGAAGCATATCACTTAGAAGTGAAGTTTCGAGCATTTAACTACTATCACATAGGTTGTCTAAATTACCATAAGCAGGATAAAAAGACCCAATACAGCCTCCAAAGGCAATTGTGTTTTGAACCCAGGGAAGCATCTGGTAAAGTGTTCTTAACAATATTTGCATTTTAACTAAATAAGCAAGTGTTTAGTAGGCACAAGAGAAGGAAAATTAAATTCTGGCTGCATCCCAGATTAGCAGTCAGCTAAAATTGGTGAAGATAACATAAAAATATCTTTGTTTGGAAGACGTGTAGAAAACAGCCTCTCATAGTATATTGGCGTCCCTTGGAATATTTCACAGTCTCCAAACTGTCCTTGTTGGGATTTCTCAATGTCCTGCTTGGCTTTTTTTTTCTGTTTATCTTTATCTTCTGTTATCCCTTCTATAAAATTCACATCAAGAAACTAAGAAATTTATTTTACTACACTACAAGTGCACTTACAAGCACCTACATGCCTGGATCAGCATCGTTTTCCTTAAGACTTTTCTTGGTGCAGCTCCGTTCCTAGCCACTGTGGTAAATCTGTCTTGGTAGGACAGTTGATATCTCATCTACTTATAGCAGATTGATAGTCCAGTGGTTAAAATGGTAATCTGTCTGCACAGTAATCCCGCTTTTACAACTGCAATTGTATTTTAGGAAGGTTACAACAGGAATTTGAATAGAATGATAGTTTGGAAAATACTGTTTCCAAATGGTAGTTTTGGCTGAACTCTATGGAGTCTTAAGTGCTTAGTCAGGTGAATTTACTGGCACATAACCCAAAACACATATCTGGGAGGGTCTCCTATCTGTGAGCAGAAAGACCTTCTCACGAAAGGTCTTACTAAAGGAGCAAGCACTGACTTTGGAATGTGGATCATTCACCTTTTGCAGCAGTAAATGCAGCTCAAAACTAAGTAAGATGGGTCTGTAGCTATGTAGCCCTTACATGATGATGCAGGAATCCGTCTCTCACTGTCTACAGTTCGTGAGAGTGTTGCCCAACTTCTTCATTACTTAAGTCTGTATTTCATTTTTACGAGGTACTATAAGTTTATTTGTGTGTGTATATATATTATGAGGTATTTCGTTGTGCACTGAATTGGAAGGAAGAGTGTTTCATATTATTTTGGTTTTAATCATGTAATGGGCCTCTATAGCAGTGTGCTACCTTCTACAAGAATGATAGCTACTTTTCTACAGAAAGATAAAGAAAATACAGGATGAGAGCCAGGCTAGAGGTCTGATATAAAGAACTAGCTTACTTTTCTGGAAGATTTAGTAGTTGTACGTGCTTGTGTCTGTGCTTGTGCATAATTGTAGGCAGGAGTGGTTGTGCCTGCTTTAGACTAAGTCACTTAGAATTTGTTCTTCTCTGCTGTCATGTTAAGAAGCAAACATTAAAAATTATCATTGTCTATTATTAACATTGACCACATCCATCAGCGTTCCTGTTAATAAAAGTTTTTGCATCTCATACAGACTTTAGTGCATCCCATATAGAATCATAGAATAGTTAGGGTTGGAAAGGACCTTAAGATCTTCCAGTTGCAACCCCCTGCCATGGGCAGGAATGCCTCACATTAGACCATGTCACCCAAGGCTCTGTCCAACCTGGCCTTGAACACTGCCAGGGATGTAGCATTTTCCACTTCTCTTGGCACCCTTTTCCACTGCCTCACCACCCTCACAGTAAAGAACTTCTTCCTTATACCTAACCTGAACTTCACCTGTTTTAGTTTGAACCCATCACCCCTTGTCCTGGGTGGAGAAGAGTGACCCTAATGCAAGCTCTGGTTACTTTCCTTCTTCCAGCTCCAAAAACCCCTCCCTTCTTTCTGCTGGGAAAGCAGTTTTAGTGGCTTCTAGTTAAGTTTTTCTTGGAGATTCTATGACACAGATGACAACTGCAACACTATAAAAAGATGTCAAGATAGCAGCCTTTCAAGATCAAACCTGTCACTAATTCTAAGGATAGGTATATGGACAAGGAAAACCCTGACTTCCTCACAGTACTCCCTTAGCATCACTAATGCACAATAGAACAGGCAGTCCATGCCCTCCCTAGTCCATACAGTCTTGTCTGCTGAAAATTCACCATACACTGAAATTATTGGATGAATTTTCTAACAGCATAGGAGATATAGAGGAAGAAAAGTGAAGAAGTCAGCAATACCATCATGTTCTTTTCTTCTGGGATTATGTTATTTAGAGGCATTCACATATTCAAGCTTCTATTAATTTATATATGAATTTATATGTGTATGCAAATGAATTTGATGTGTATATAGAAGATGGAGGCATGAAAAGCACAGTTAAAGCAAAATTATTTCACGATCCATCAAGAATGACAGGAATAGGGTTAAAGACATTAAGTTATGTCTGTGACTTTCTTGTAGCCGCCCTGAAATGCATATTAACCCAGCCTGTTAATTCACATATTAAGATTTCTGCATTGAAGTGCTTCTGAAAAAGCATCATTTAGATTTCCCATTTACCTTCCTCAGAGGGGAGGTTGATGGCATAGATCTGCTTCCCAAATTATTCTTTTTCATAAGAAGGCCATAGGCAATTAGAGTATATAATGGGAGCTGTGTAATGGGAGCTATGAGGGTTAGAAAGCACCTCTAAACAAATCAGACTTTAAAAAAGAAAACACACAGAAAAAATACCAAAAACCAAACAAAACCCATTAGCCTCGTTAATTCTGTAGCATTCCTGAAATAACTGACAGTAGCAAAGGGACCAGCACTGATGAAATATTGCCCTGATAAGAAGCCTAAAAGGCACATTACAGAGAGACCTGGAAACTGAATTTATCACTTTCTTCCTTGCAGTAGGAAGTGTGAAACTGCTCTCTTTGCACCTGTGGCTAATTGCTATAGCCCTAAATTGAGGTTATGAGGAATAAGGAAAAATATGCCCAAGAGGAGAGTCTGGACTGCAGAAAAGTGAGGATAAATAGAGAGAAAAGTACATTGCCTGAATGCCAAATACTGGGGAAGACATAAGGGGATATCCTGGCCCTTTTCAAGTATATTGGGGTTAAATTGATAGCAGGGCAACTGTAGGAGTGGCTTCTGTGGGAAGACACCAGGAGCTGCCACCTTCGTGGGCTTAGGTAGTTTCAGCTGACTACAACATGGACTTACCAGTCTCCAAAGCTGAGCAAATGAGCAACACTGGTGGTGCCTCTGTGGTAACATGGAAGAACAAGTGAAAAATGCTATTCAGTAGCTGAGAGAGAGGGGAATGCGAAAAAGGTGAGAGAAACAATTCTGAACACATCAAAGTCAGTGAAATAGAAGTGGGAGTAGGTGCTCCAGGCACTGGAGCAGTTTCCCTTGCATCCCATGGTGATGCCCATGGAGGACTATACTGGAGAAGCTACCTACACTGCAGCCTGTGGAGAGCCCCTTCTGGAGCAACCTTCTGTCAGAAACTGTGGTTCATGGAGAGGAGACCAGAAGGAGTAGGTTTTCTGGCAGGATTTGTGGTCCATGATGGACCGACCCATGCAGGAGCAGTCCATTCCTGAAGGATGCACCCCATGGAAGGGACCCATGCTGGAGCAGTTCGTGAAGAACTGCAGCCCATGGGAAGGACTCATATTGGAGAAGTTAATGGAGGACTGTCTCCCATGGGAGGGACCCCACACTGGAGCAGGGAAAGAGCATAAAGGAGAAGGAGCTGCCAATTTTAAGTATACAGGCTGACTACAACACCCATCCTTCTGCACTGCTCACTGGGGAGGTCAAGGGGGAAGTTGAGCAAGGGAAGAAGGGATGGGTGGGTGAAAGCCATTTTTAGGTTTGCTTTTATTTCTTATTATCCTACTCTGTTATTAGTTAACAATAAATTAGACTAGTTTTCCCAAGTGACGTCTGCTTTGCCTGTGAAGGTGCTCAATATATGATCTGCCTGTCTTTACCTCAATCCATGAGCTTTTCATTGTTTTCTTCCTGTTTTAATGAGGAGGATTGAGAGGGTAGCTTGGTGGACATGTGTTGGCAAACCAAAGTCAATCCACTACTGGGAGTCAATAAAAACCTTTCCATTTTGTTCCCAGAGGCATGATCTTGGTGGCCAAAGAATCATAGAATAGTGAGGGATGGAAAGGACCATAATGACCATCTAGTTCCACCCTCCCTGCTACGGGCAGAAAGAATCTGAAGGATAAATGGTCTGTTTATGTTAACCCATTGGAAAGCCAGGCAGGTAGGAAGCCCCAGCCTTTGTGCCTCTCTGAAGAGTTTTCATGAAGACTGGCATGTGCATGCCTTTAGACCCTGCTTCCCACATACACAATGTGACAACAGAGAATGTCTGCACTGCTACACAAGAATATATCCCAAAAGCAGATTTGTATCCTTCCCTTCTGCCCTAAATGAAAGATTATTGCTTCCTGTCTTGCCTGGACTTGTGCAGGTCCCCAAAGGGGAAGAATCTGGACTTGTTTGAAATTGTTTTTATAGTTCCTTCCCTACATGTCAGGGATAGAGGCAAGGCTGAGAGTGCTCTAGAAAGGTTGCACAATTTAGTGAAATTCTAATTTCACTGCAAGACCATTTGGCCCGTAACCAGCAGTAGATGCTGGGTGCTGAGGGAGAAGCAAAAGGACAAGGCAAGCATGGAGCCGTCTTTCCTACAGCTCCCAATGATCTGTAGCTCAGGAAATACCTGAGCCGGAGGCAGTTTCTGTACGTCTAGCAATCTTCAAGGTTCCCTTTAGAGTCAACAGAAATAATTAGGCTTTTCTAAGGCCTAATTATCTCACCATTAGGTAGCTATTTGAAATCAGTCAAATTAATCATTCCCTAGGAGGACTTACTTCTTTCCTGTGACTGTAAAGAGGAGAAGGTGAAAACTATCTTGTGTGCAGATATCTACACTGCAGATGAGTTGAAGTGAGGTGAGATGACTCCCACAGCAGGGTAGAGGTAAACCTTCTTGGATCTTTACACTGGTGCACAGCTTGCAGTATAGCAATTGCTGGTGGCCTCCCTACAAAAGTGCAAAAAGCCAAGGAATATGTTATAGCCATCCTTGCCCTGAGCACATTGGAGGAAAACTGGTAGAAATAGGTACATATTGTCTAAAGAAAACATATAAAATACCTTTTTTCCTGTAAAGTAGGCAGAAAATAAGTAGCAGATTGGCAGAGTACCCCATGAAGAGTATACAACTGTGCTGTTCCTTGAACTTTCAGGGGGGCATGATAGGGCTGTGTGTTTCATAATTCATCTGAGAGCTTGTCTGCAGTCGAGGCAGAGATCAGACATCTTCAAACTCTTCTGTTCCATTAGTAGCTCCTCTGATCAGCACTAGTTTCCCCTCACTCCCTCCCTCTTTCTCTCTGTATACTTCATGTGGTTTAAAGAGTAAAATCCCTGCTTCCTTAGCTCTGAGCTGCAGGGGGGCTCCCTTTCCCAGCCAAATGATGCACAGTATGGGGGTATGCTTTGCCGATCTCGTCCTTTTGAATAGGGTTTGAACACTGATGATGTGACGAGCAGCTTTTCGCTATAGGACCTTTCATGCTCTGCTGTCTGGTGAGGTTTGGATTTGGGTGATTTGAAAACAAATATTTGGAGCCAGGTGGTTTGTTGCAGGAAAAAAATGTTGATATAAAGGAGGAAAAAGAGCATTTATTTTAACGTTTGCTTTCTCTCCTGTGGCTAATTCACCCAATTGTAAGCTGATGTCTGTTTGCTTGGTGCAGGAAATGGGTCAATGAGAGGTTTCCTACAGGCACAAAGAAAAACTTGCTCTTACTTTAGATAAAGAAAAACAAGCAAGAAAGAGAAAGCAGCAGTTACAGACTGTTCCACCAGCAAAGCCTCAACAGAGGGAAGCCCAGAAAGATCAGCATTGCCATCCTCTAGAGATCTCACTTGTAAAATAAGCTCTTGATTTGTGAAACTATCCTTTTATTATGCATTTGGGAGATGTCTAGGATTCTGGATCCTCAACCCATATATGAACTTTAAGGTAGTTGCAATACAGAAATAATGCGATAACAAGTGTCTGAATTCTTGTTGAACAGCGTAAGCGGGGTTCAATTAAATGAAGTGAGACTTTGGTTCACCTTCAGCTTTGACTGGCAAAACAGGAGTAACTTGATTAGTCTGGAGGCAAATGCCATACTGGGGTGTGTGAATAGGATGAGTGGCTCTGAGTTGAATTCTTGCTTATCTTTTCTTGGCTTTATTTAAACCTAAAAACCCAAAGCCATAAGAAAGAGCAAAAAATGAAAAGGATATTTCTCTGGCACGATTTAAAAAGCTTGGCTGGTTTTCAAGTGAATGCAAGAAAACAATAATTTAAGCCAATATAGAAATGAGTGGAAAAGGGACCAGATGTGAAGAAGCTAAGAAACAAAGTGCTCCCTTACCACGATTTCTGATGCCACCTTTGCTCTCCACTCTACCACCTCTCATTCTGGAGTCTCACAGGTCACTCTTAAGTTTGTCTCAAGTCTATTCACCTCTGTACAGAATTAAACTCTTGTAGTTCATTAAAGCACACCAAGGTGAAGGCAACTATAATTGTACATAATTAACTTTCTTTTCCTGTTCCTTAATAGTTGAGATTATGGATATTGTTTCCACAGTTTGCAGTAATGAGGCCTGAACTTTCACTTTTTAAAAAATACAGTGTATAATAAGGCAGCTGCTTGTAAAAATGCCTTCTTCTAGATGCCTGTGTCTCCACAGTGGAGATGGGAAGGATTTCTTCTCCATAGCTATGCTCTGCAGTTTTGACCCACGTTGACCATGATGAAGCATCATAGAAATGGGTAGTTTGAGCAAGTGAGTTTACTTTAAATTACTGAAAATCTACTGCATACACCTCAAAAAAGTAAGAAAAGAACCATAGAAGTTGTTAGCCAGTTCTTGCATCATTATTTCAGGGTCATAGAATCATAGAATAGTTAGGGTTGAAAAGGACCTTAAGATCATCCAGTTCCACCCTTATGCCATGGGCAGGGACACCTCACACTGACCATGTCACCCAAGGCTCTGGCCAGCCTGGCCTTGAACACTGCCAAGGATGGACCATTTACCACTTCTTTGTACAACCTGTGCCAGTGCCTCACCACCCTCACAGTACAAAACTTCTTCCTTATGTCTAACCTGAACTTTCCCTGTTTCACTTTGAACTCATCTCGACTGAGCCCATTGTGATAGCCCAAAGCACAGATATTTTGTCGCCTGTAAGTGTAGGCACATCAGTATGCCTACCTCTTTTAAGTCAGCCACCATTGCTATTACAGGGAATGTGCTCCAGAGTAGCATAAGCTATGGGAGACGTTCCTCGGAGCTCAGTAACTGGCCAATTTAGATAACTTGTCTTCTTCCTGATCCTTCTCAAGGTCTTTTAAGTGTAAACAAGATCGTTAAACATTTAATTTGACATTTATTACCTTTAAATATTCATAAGCAATTGAATATTAAGGACACACCTACTGCAGAATTCAAGCCTGACTGAAGCTCTCATTGTGTGTAAGTAAAAGCCAGGGAAAGCTGTGATATGTGTTGTGCAAATACCTTCTGTGACCTAAAGAAATGGACTTCTGGAAGAGGTGAAGGGGCAGCTGGAGTTCTGTCCATCCCTAGGGAGATGATTGTCTTGTGGTAACCAGCTGAGAGACCTCTCTGAATTAAGGAGCTCATTTAAGTACTGAGAAAACCCTGACATACTTTGTTATGTTGTTGGTGGGTTTCCAATGCACAGGGGGTTTTTGGCCAGCACAGAACCTAAACCACAACACAGTCTGGAATCTGGGCATAGGAAGCTAAGTATAAACTGGAGCAGCCCTAAGGCCGCTCTAATTTATGCTGGCAACCAAATGAATTGCTGGAGTACAAATGTGGCATAAAGCCTAATTTGCCTTCAACCCATCCTCAAGCATGTTATGCCAAATGTCATGATGAAATCAGGGTGGAATCAAGGTCTCACCGTTGAAAGTATCTCTATGTCTTTAGTGCAATATTTTCCCTGTTGATAGTGGTTCTCTACTATGTTTTCTTATTTATTATCACTCTTTTAGTGCTCATGTATTATCTACCTGCTTAAGAAGTGTTTTACTTTCATGCTAAAACCAGCACACACATAGAATCATAGAATAGTTAGGGTTAGAAAGGACCTTAAGATCATCTAGTTCCAACCCCCTGCCATGGGCAAGGACAGCACGCACTAGACCATGTCACCCAAGATTCCGTCCGACCTGGCCTTGAACAC
>JANHGB010041291.1:21692-33731 GCA_026283785.1 Coracopsis vasa
CATGTCACCCAAGGCTCTGTCCAACCTGGCCTTGAACACTGCCAGGGATGGAGCATTTACCACTTCTTTGGGCAACTCGTGCCAGTGCCTCACCACCCGCACAGTAAAGAACTTCTTCCTTATATCTAACCTGAACTTCCCCTGTTTTAGTTTGAACCTGTTACCCCTTGTCCTACCACTACAGTCCCTGATGTAAGAGTCCCTCTCTGGCATCCCTGTAGCAATGTGCTTTTATTCCTTCTGTTCAAGCATATCAGAGCTTTGACTGGGCTACACATGTTGAGTAACAGTACTTAGTAGGGATGATATCCTTTTTGCTAATACAATTTTGCAGTCGTACCTGATGATGAGGTATGTCTAGGATGTGCAGTCTGAGAGGTCACGAAACAGTTTTGCTTTTCAGTAGCAACTAAAAAGTTACTACATTCTTAGATCGAATTATGCCAGGAATTGGCATCTTCTCTGCTGTTATTCTCTGTCAGTAGTCTGCATCCGGTCTTCCTCCCATATGAAAAACAGCGGCTTGTAGCCAGTCATCAATTTTAAGATCTGTTCACTAGCACAGAAGTTTTTAACAGATCTTTAGGGGTTTTTATTTAGTGCTGTGTTGTTTTCTTTTTTTCTGATCACAGCTTATCTCAGCTGAGTTTGCTTATGGGTGTCAAACTGTATCACATATCCCTGCAGTCTTGGGTCTGGAAGCATCTAACTGATAACTTGTCACCAGATTCAGAATCGGCTTTATTATGTGGGGAAAAAAAAAAGTGTGTGAGAAGGTGTTTCTTTACTACCTTGTATCATAACTTACCTGTGAACTCATGAGTAACTGCTGGAGAAGAAAGAGAGTTACTGAAAAAAGAACAAACCCCAAATCTGAGCAAGCTGGGTCTCATATGTTTAGCTGCACAGTGGTAACACATACAAAAAAATCTTCATATTTTTCATTGCCCAGGTAAAATGTCGACTCTGTTACAAAAGCTTTGGGAGGTTCATGTTGCCATGGTTTCTTTGGTACTAAAATTGTGTAGAAGAACATTTCATCCTCTCACTTTCAGTGGTCTTGAGTAAGCTGATTCTGTCTGGCTTGTCTCAAGTCAAGAGTGATTGTCTCTTCCTTCAGCAGGGTACTCTGGGCTATGATAAATAGAGAGGGTAGAAAACTGAGGAGAGAATATTACAAATGGACAGAAGCTTACAGCTTTTCTGTGAGTGATTTCACTGAATTGCTGTGCCAACAGAGGATTCAGACAGGCTCAACAAATATGCCAGCAGGGCTTTCCAGGGCATCGCCAGCACATTGAAATACATCCAGCCTGGGCAGGGGAACCTACTGCAGGGAAGCTGAGATTGTGAAGCAATGTGTCCAGACCTTTCCCTCACAGAGGGACTGCTCCTGACTTAGGGCACTCTTACAGCAGGAGCAGGGAGGCTGGGACTGGGTGCACTGTGTCAGCATTTGAACCTCCTGCTAGCCCAGCCTTTGTGTTGGACCACATAAGGTGGTGCTAGTGAAGTGACGGAAAGGAATCAGCTTGGGAAAATTCCCTCTATGAAAGAGCTTTGTTTTGATAAGTAAGGTGGTGCACCAGCACATCAGCTGCCCAGCCACTTTGTCAAGCGTTCCCGGACATCTCAGAGAATGTGAGTTTTCAGGTGGTTTCTGGTTAGCAGAGAAGATGAGGAAGGAGCTTCTGGAAAGGACAGAGCATGAGAAGACATGAAGTATTTCTGAGAAAAGCACCTTGATGTGTGCAAAGACTGACAGTGCTGTCCGAGCAGTGAGCTCTGTAGCTATGGGTTACACCAGTCACACTCTAGGTAGGAAAAGCAAGACTGCAAGAATCTGGTGCACAAAGACGAATTTGTTTGGGGAAAAGGGATGAGTAGCAAAGATGGGTCCCAATCATCATTTCAGTGAGGTGACCTCAGCAGCATGGTTCTGAACACATCCACACATGCAGAGCCCAGAGAAGGGAGGCTGCAGCCATTGGTATAAAAAATAAGTACCTGGTACTTGCTGGCAAGAAATTTAATTTAGAGTTAGATAAAATGCCAGAGCTTTGAGACGACACTGCAAAATAAACAGCATGAAGTTCAGATGAGATGAGTGTGACTGGGCATCACCTTTGACTGCATCCTGGTAGCAGGCTTGGCTGATAGAAAAAGAAATAGTTTTGATCATATTAAAGACCAAGTTGCAGGTCAGGGCTTGGCTGGGAGGATTAGAGCTCAGTCTGAAGCTTGCTAAGTTTAAATTGATACTCAATAAAGAGAGGTCAGAAGGCAGGTCAGTATTTCAGCATGAATTGAAGACAAGAGCCTTGGAGATGGAATGAGAACTATGATTTCTGGTAAAACTTGTCCACTTCTAGTGAAAAATCATTGCTTAGAAGGAGTGACAACTTCTGGTGTATCCAGGCCAAAATATTTATGTGCTGCTGGTATGCCTGTACATTTTTCTGTGAGGAAAGCCTCTCCACCTGTGTGCAATGCCTGAATGCTCCAAACATTCCACACAATCTTCAGAGCAATTTTGAGAATGAATCGTTTAAAAAGCATGCAAGTGTGTTCATGTTTTGTGAATAAATGAGGTTAGTCACCATTCAACTTTTTTAACTTAGCACTACAAGTACTACTTGACTGTAGCCATGGGAATGCAAATAGAATTGTGAGGACATACCAGTACAGTTGTCCGATAAATACTGCATGTGTATAGCAAGACATTTCCCCTGTGAAATAAACCCAGAAACTGTTCTGAACTTTGTGCGAATATTGATAATTGGGAAAGGCCAAACAAAATTTTTATCTTGGGTATAGAAATGCCACAATCTGCTAAGCTATGCAAGGATTTTAAAACATTAATCCCTGGCAAAGCTGGTGAGCTGACACTCAGATCTGAGTTCATCTATTTGCAATTGTGGGCTTCTCTTTTTGAATGTCTGGGAAGTCAGTAACTGGAAAGAAAGAAAAGAAAGAAAAAAACAACAACAAAACAAATTGAGTGAAACAGTTTGAAACAGCTCTCATAAGTAAAAAGGAAAAGGATCCTATGTGGCTGATTTTTCAGAAGGCTTCAGCACTCTCTATTTGGAGCAGCTCACTTTTCATCTCGCCTACTGAATCAAAGTCACTGGGTTTTCAAGAAAACTTTATGGGAGCTCAGCTCATGAAAGTCTAGCCACAAAAATCACACAGAAGCTACCGAGCATCTTTGAAAACAGATTCTGCTTTAGGCTTTACCTAAGTGGCGATTTGTTATTCTGAAAATAAGGCGAGCTAAGTGCTGAACTGTGGAAAACTCTTTCAAGCATCTCCCTTCCCCCACCTTCCCTTTTTAATCTGTCAGAAAGCATCTGATAGTTCTTTGAGGCAGGTACTTATAACCAAGAGCAAAACAGCGAAGAACAATTGTGTCACAGAGTGTCAGAAGCTCTGGAAATGCTATGAATTCTTACCAAATCAGTGTTTTGTTAACATTCCAAAAGTAACAAGAGTGAATGTGCCTTTAACAGTACTGATAGTTTATCATGTTCCGTTATGATACAAGAAAACAAACCAAGTGTCAATACTTTGTGTGAGTCATACTAGCTGTACAAAGAACTGCTTGAACGAGCCTGATGTGTTTCAGTTAACCCTCAGTTGCTCCCTCAAATACACAGAGCCTTGGGGTCTGCGGGGGCCAGGGGAGATCTTGTTCCAGCCCGAGAAAATTGAAAGGCTTGCATTTGAAGCGTTACAGTGTCAGCGTCGGGCCTACAGGCGGCGTGTAGCAGAGGAAACATGCCAGGGCGGCGGGGCTTGCACGGGATGCTCACGGAGCCTTAGAAATAATGAAAATAGGCCTGGCCTTGAACACTGCCAGGGATGGAGCATTCACAACATAGCTTTTTAATTTAGAAACAAAAAAACCCAACCCCAAACTAATGTAAAAGTGTTTATTTCCTTCCTATGTATGAAATAATATTACCTATTTTATTTATTCCCACACCCCTGATAAGAAGGAGACTGTTCAGATGAGTGGGATGATATTTGATAGATTAGGAAACGTAGTTTCTTAGCAGTAGAGAAGAGGTTGGATGCATACTAGAATAGGAATGTCGACTGAAAATTATTAATCCTGAAAGCTGAATCCAGCAACCACACAAATCCAAACACATCCCACTTTAGGAGTTGTTTGCTGTAATCAGATTATGGGATTCTCTGTAAGATTTCAAAACCTTTTCAAAGCAGCACTTCTGCAAATGAAGCCCTATAGAATCCTGATAGGGAGGATCTTACAGGCAGCTATTTTGTTTTAGCACATAATTATATGTAATTTGTCTAAATATTTTGTTAATTGTTTAAGTTCTTAACATATTGCAGTGCATGCGTTCCTTTTCAGTGCTTCCCCATTCACTTTTTAAATAAGACAGAACATGTCACGTCTGGGTTCCTCTTATAAATATACTCTTTTTGTACGTGATAACTTGATTCCATTGGCTTAAAACACCTCAAATTACAAAGCATGTGCGTTCTTCAGGCAACACACACACCCCCACACACAGAGTATATCAGATGAAATTGCTTTAAAATAATCCTATATTTTTTTTCCTGAGCAATGACAGATATTTTTTTGAAGGAAAAACTGTTCCCAGGAGACATTTTGATAAGAGCTTTAAGTTGATTACTTTTTTATATCCCGTGTCCTGTTCGACTGATAAGCTCCCAATCTCCGTCTTTCCACATTGTTTTTATCTTCCTGTGCTGAACCCACCTACTCAATGTCATCTTTCAGTTGCTGGCGTGAAGGTGGTGGTGGAGAAGGGAAAGAGAAGAAACATGAGAGTGGCACGGTCCAGCACCAAGTCAGAGATTAGGGGTCAGTCTGCCCACATAGATAACTGCTGCACTCTCAGGAATTAGAAGTGTTAATCTTTGGAATGCTGTTCATCTTCCATTAATCATATAAGCTATAACAGAGTCTTTGATCTAAATGCAGCGTAGCCAGAAACCTCCTGCTTCTTTTGGCTCTGATCTATGAAATCTGAGTTGTCGGGAGGAATGCTCTCTCCCCCCTCCTCCTTTCTTTTAAACCTGTCTCCTAACACTCTCCTACTCGATTTACAGAGAAATGGGATGGTTTCATGGCTATTGTGCTGGAGTTTCAGCTGTCTGGATTATTGCGTCACTCGGCAAATGCTGTCTGCCTCTATCAGCAGAAAGGTGATTGTATTGATTGACAGGCATCTATTCAATACTGATCTCTGCTGGACAGTATCTAAGCTGCTTGCTTTGATAGCATCATCTACTTGATGGTAGCACCATCAAGTTGGCTCTGACAAAAGCATGATCTTCCTAGAAGCAGGTAGAAGCCCTGTCCTGTGTTACACCAATCCCAGTATGCTTTGATGCAATGGTGACTTGCTTCACTGCTATTAGAGGACCAAGTTGTATGAGTACCTCATTAATTTCACCAAGCTGGTTCTTTTTTTAACAGTAAGAAAAATAGTGATTAAATCTGAGGTTTTATTATTTAATCTTTGTAGATTAGTACATCACTTATCATGGCTTCCTTGGAGCACAATTATAATTGTTTACTGGTCTGTATTTTGTAAGTATATGATATGAAAGCACCGTGAAATTAAATCACATTATCTCAAACACCACTGGCAGTCTGAAATGCAGTCATTATGTTGTTATGAATTGGGCGTGGATTATTGACACAACCAAAATACAGTTAAACTGTATAGCTAATAAAAACCCCAACCTCATTGTATGTACATTTATGCCACAAAATCCCTGCAGACAGTAATTTGGTAGAGCTTCACTGACTTCTGAAGGACTCTGAGCTTCGTCCAAGCTCACGCACTTGATACCAGCTCTTATGGCTGATTCTTCTGTATTGAAATGTGCAGTTCACGATGCAGCAGGATGACAAGGTCAAGGAGATGGAGTGATATGGAAGGGAGAAGAAGTAGCACAAAAACTTGAGGGAGAGGAAAAGCAGCACAGAAAATCTGTGACAGCACCAAATGAACTGAGCTGGTGCCTTTCAGTGCCGATGCTGAGATGGAAAATGGGCTGAGGCTGACTCAACTCATCAGCATCTGACACCCATAGGACCCTTCACTCCTGTTTGTGCACTCTCTGGCATCTTTCAGAACCTTCAGCCTTGTCCCTTGTTGCACCAGAGGCAACCTCATCAGTGTGAGAATGAGTATGCTCCATGCACTTAGCATAAATTTCTTGAGCAAATTGGCACTGCCTGCCTCTAAAGTAAAGATGTACTGTGAGACATCACTTGCATTTGGCTAATTGAGAAGCAGGGAGACTCTGTAATTTGCCCAGACTCACAGATTTAGCAAAGAATTAAATCTTTTATGCCATATTCCAAATTGTACCCTTAACTGAGAGCTATTCTTACCAAAGATTTTCTTTCCACTGTCTGCTGTATAGATAGAAGTGTCATTCCTCTAAGAAGAATGAATCTTGATATTTAATTTCATACTTTGAGCTATTTACTTTAAAGATTCACTTCTTTGATCATATCAGCAGCTATAATAAATAGAAGTCCTTGCTAAGAACACTGATTCATGGAAAATAAATATATATATGTGCAGTGTCCTACATTTTCAAGTAATATAATCAATATTAATTGTTATACTGTAAAGTAAGATTCATTCTTCACTATGAACGGGATGGAATATGAGTTTCATTAAAGCTTCTCTATTTCAGTGCAATACAACAAAAGCCAAGTTAAACTGCAGCTTTGAGAATTTCTACAGATGGTATAAATGGAATATATAAGAACTTGGTAAAAAAAGTCATGTTTCAAAAGTGTCAAAACATAATTCAACATGTTTAGAGTGTCCTTGTAGAATGACAGAGACAGAGAAAACATAATCAATTGATTCATGATAGAGACAGAGTTGAGACCATCAGGTTTGCACTTGGCTCTGCCACTGTTTTCCTTGCGTGACTTCTGGCCAAGCCACTTAGTTTCACCATGACTCAGTTTCCCAGTTGTAAAACAAGGAGTAGTTGTGTGCCTACAGCACCCAGCTGTTGTGAAGA
This sequence comes from Coracopsis vasa, assembly GCA_026283785.1. Classification (NCBI taxonomy): domain Eukaryota; kingdom Metazoa; phylum Chordata; class Aves; order Psittaciformes; family Psittacidae; genus Coracopsis; species Coracopsis vasa. The sequence goes on from JANHGB010041291.1 coordinate 28,746, forward strand.
TCATTTCTGCAAGATGCTTGGATAAACGCAGAGGCATAAGAGTCCTGTAAGGTTGGCAGTGAGCTTTTTGCAGTTTGCCTGGATTGAGGAGAGACAAGATGATATGAAGAACAGAGGTGTTAAACATCCTTCCTGAGGGCTGATTCCATTCTGCTTCGTCTGTTTATGCACATTCAGTTTTGGCAGAATCTAAGGGATGATTTTTATGGTTTTCTTTTTAAATATCTGAAGTATATTCTTTAGTTGAGAAGAGAAACTTCCCAAATGCACAGAGCTTCCCAAATAGCTTCCCAAAACTCAGAGTTTCTTTTACTGAATCAGCAGCCTAAACCTATGTCTTTGGGATATGTGTATTTCTCACCTCTGTTTTCTTTTTGGTGCTGTGCTAGAGTCTGAGACTTTCTCATGCAATCATTCACTATGAAATTGGTCTTTTACGAGATAAAGGTAAAGCCCAAGATGGAAAACTAGGAAATGCTGTAATAAAGAAGTGTGAAAGTACAAAAAAAGAGAAGGAGATGAATAAAGAGAAGGAGAAGAAAGGCACAGAAAGAAAGATGAAGAATAGAAAAGCTGTGATTGTAAAGGTGCAAGTGCTCTCCAAAATTGGGGTAATTGACAAGATAGATTTGTGCTTTATTTGGTTAATACCCTGTTCTTGGTCTTTACACAAGCCTTTCACTGACAATAGGGGATGACTGACCCTCGGTATCAGCATGGTTAGTGTTAATGCTATGTCACCCTGATTCACAGAACCCCAGCACAAATATTATTCAGCCTTCCCTAACAATCAGTTTAAAGTTGCTGGCAAAGAATAATAAGTTCCATGAGCCAATGGTGTGTATTGAATTCCACCACTGTTTCCACTTTGGAAGGATGGAGTCAAGCATTCCTGATTAAAATAATATTTGGAACACTATGACTGGGAAAAAAATCTGAGCTGTGAACATTCTGGAATGATAAAAAAGCCATCAGCCTAGGTTGAGATCCAAATGACCCACAAACCAGGGCACTGGATCTGAATATATCAACCTATTCCTTATATTTACATTATCTTGTTAATCTTTCTCCATATTTATCTGTGCAAGAGAACAAAATCAAATCATTCCTATTTCGTAGTACACTGGGCATATTTTTATTATAATTTTTTGTTTTGAAACAAAAATCAGTGTTTTTTTCTTTCTGAATTTTTGTCTTTTTGCATAACACCGAGGTGGCTATTGTGTGATTTTCAGCTTCATGAAGAGATAGAGCTCAGTTTCTTATTCATGGAAATGACAGTGAGCAGCACCTAAATCTCTTCCTGCTGCAGCCTCTTTGTTAGACACTGGGAAATTCACTCAGTTCCTCTTTCAGTATGTTATCATACATTGGATGATCAGAGGTGAAGCCTAGAGGATTACATCCAGAAAAGATTCAGGTACCTAATACCTACCTTACACTGAGATTTAGTGCTGACATCCCTTCAAGTCATCCAGGAATCAAATCAAATGACAAGCTGTCTATGCTGCACAAAGGAGAGTGACACAGGGAAACCTGACTTGGGAAACTGCACCAAATCTGAGGTTTCTCTCTCTGATCCAGCACTGTGCTGCACCCACAGTAATAAGTCTTATTTTATACATGTAGTACAGCCAGAAATGCATCAATGTGACTCATAAAACCAGAAAAAAACCTGGAAATATGGACTTCTCTCTCCCACAAAGTGTTCCTGTCACTGAGTGATGTGCTTTACCTCTGGCCATCCAAAACTAACTTCATTCCAACCTATTGGTCTACCTTCAGCAGGGAGATGTATCACACCTTCCACAGACTTGCCTGTACTCAGGTCACTCCACAGATGTATGATTTCTGTTTCCCACAAGCTAGAAAGGTCATTTAACCCAAGTTTCCCACTTGCTGAATCAAGATGAAGTTGAACATCACCCTTGCTGATCCACTTGTCTACAGCCAAAGAAATAACTGAGGTGTTAAAGCATTGGAGACAGTTTTGGCACCAAATCTCAGCCTCTTATTGGCTCAGGCCAGCCATGACATGCCCAAGAGCCAGGATATGAAATCTATCAGGCTTTCTTTTTGTCTCCTGCAAGCCTCTTCTGGCTCGGAGTTGTGAATTGTGTTATTGTGGGTTGAACTCTGCCTGGCATCGTCTGAGGTATTTTTAAGATAGATAGAAGCTTTGAAAAGCAAATAGCGGAAAAAATAGCACCGTTAGTTGTTAATTCTTCTCAGAAAACTCACTTTATTTGTGGTACTTAGGGTTTGATGTTTCTTCTTATGCTGATTACTTTTTTACTTTAGTCCCAGTAGTCACTGAGCTGAAGTACTGAATGAAACACAGAACTATAGAATTCTGATGGAAAAAGGAATCTATTCAGGGGGAAAAAAAGAGAGTCAGAAGCTGGTCCTTCCATGGGTTGGATCCACTCCAGAATTATCACTGGAAGGAGAACGGGTCACTTCCATTAAGCCTACTGACAGTGGAGCTAGAGAAGTGCCTGACTAAATACAGTTAGGTGACAAGCTGTGTTGTTAGAGACTGAGCAAACAGAAAAACAAAGCAAAGCTCCAGGAGGTCATCTTAGCACAACCCAGTGATTAAGAAAACGATTATCAGGAATGAAATACTGACGTTACATTGCTTTTGAAAGCTGGATCAGAATGAGAGATAGATGTGTTCCTCCTATATGAAAAGTATTAAAAGGGATTACTGTTGTGACCGGTAGCTGAATAGAGTCTTGTCCTCTAACATAAACATGCAGACTCCTGGAAGTTAAACTGAAGTAGCAGCAAGCTTGTTCTTACTTGAATGAGTCTTCATGATATTGCCCTTAAAAGAGTATGGTATATAAAGGAATACATGGTAAAGGTTTACTCTGAGCTGGATTGGAATGTGCAGCACTAATCGGTTGTGTTGTAACAGCTGAGTTAGGGACATTCATTGTTGCATGATACTGTGGAGTCTGAACCTGATCCCAGCTGGTTAATAGACACGAGTGGGGACCAACCTGCTGGTTCATTGTAAAATGCTTTTCATTGTTTACCTGTAGCAAGACAAATGCAGCTTCCTTTGCTTGATTTGCAAGGGATTTCTGATGACAAATGAAATACCAGAGGCTGACAAAACTAAGAGACCAAAGCTCTAAACTCTTTCTTGCATCAAGATCCAGCTGGCAGAAGGTGAAAGCAGGCTGAGAAGGAAGTGTGAGGGCAGTAGGGAATTCTTGAAGCACTGTCTGCAAAATTAATATGAAGATTAATGCTTCTTATCACAGCTAGTGATTGTCTCTCATGAGTATTTTTTGGAGCATGGTCCTATTTTACCCCGTTTGACCTCACACGTTCACATGGATTTGTTCCCATGTGGGATACCAGAATTCTGATGCTTATTTTATGATAACTGAAAATATTTCCCTCTCCTTTCTGTGCTGAGAATACCTCTATAGACATTAAACACACTTAGAAAGAAGTGTGCCATTAAGTCAGGATGCAGCCGTGAGTCTGAAAACTGAATGAATTTAAAACACTGACATACAACACATGTAACTGGAGTGTTAATATGTTTAGAGGGAGTTGTGGGGATCAATGTTGTTCCAGGTATCTGTAAGCATTTCCAAACCAACTAGTTATTTTGAGTGTTGGGACCAAAAAACTTTATAACTACCAGTATATTTTATCAGGGCCAAAGAAGGGTTCATCCTCTTCAGGTATCCAAGTCTGACTCCTGAAAACTGAGACATCCCAGTTCACCAGCGTTTGGAAAACATAACCTCATGTAATGCAAGTCCTAGTTTTAAAGCCCCACTTTTTATCAGTTGCTGAGATGCATCCTTTGTAAGAGAGGCAGGGTGTAACAAGGATAAAGCTAAACTGTTCCACACGCCTCACACATTGTGAGATAGACTTAAACTGAAAACAGTTGTTGGTTCACTGAACCACAGGAAGACATTCAGCCTTGGGGGATATTTTTTTCCCCTGTCTGTAGCCACATGGAATTTAAGTATCTTATCTAGTCAGAGAGAAATGTAACTCCATAGGATGGTATCTGAGGTTAGACTGAGTGGTTGTCTGTATGAAGCTATCTCACTCCATTGGCCAGTTTGGATTAGATTATTTCTCTGATAAGTATTTCCAAAGATTTAGGGTCTGTTGCCTTGAGATGCTGCTGGGGACATATCATAAGCTACCAGGCATAAGATTTGCCTCCCCTAACTTTAGATATCTACGGTGTAGGTAGGTGACTGTATGTAAGCTGGTTGACTGGACTTCCCCAAGAGTGAGTCAAGAAAAACAAGATAAGATTCATCTAACTTGTTTCAGAAGTTTGTTTTAAGATGAAGGGATTCTGTTTCTGGAGGTATATTTCCTCTACTTGAAGTCATAGAAGTACAAGGGAAGCTCAGGTTGGTTAAGTCAGATGAAGACATCTATACACTGTAGAAGTTTGTGTTTGGGAAAATATTCTTCCTCCGTAACCATAGCTATATTCTTTAGATAGCAGACTGCAATAGCTTCCCTACCTTTAAATGCAAAAGTTAAATAACTTGTAAACTGTGCTTGTTTTGGTAGATCAATAAAGCTGTTATCCCTTGTGTAAATGCTTTATCATTTAATTTTGAAATTCATGCCATTTGTTCAATAGATTGTAACATATCCTTGTACTGTCACTGCAGCTTGTGTCTGTATTAAAGGACCAGCACCGATTTCACATACAAACAATGTGAATGCTGCATGTCACCATTTTGTAAAATGTAATTATTCAGGACATTTTTAAACAAGGAGAAATACTGCAAACAAAGCCCTGTAGCCCGATGTCTCAGAGATACTTCTTCACTGCTTTCATGCCAATTTGAATCATAGAATAGTTAGGGTTGGAAAGGACCTTAAGATCATCTAGTTCAAATCACCGTGCCATGGGCAGGGACACCTCACACTAAACCATGTCACCCAAGGCTCTGTCCAACCTGGCCTTGAACACCACCAGGG
>JANHGB010041292.1:4474-20223 GCA_026283785.1 Coracopsis vasa
TCCCTGGCGGTGTTCAAGGCCAGGCTGGAGAGAGCCTTGGGTGACATGGTTTAGTGTGAGGTGTCCCTGCCCATGGCTTGGAACTGGATGATCTTAAGGTCCTTTCCAACCCTGACTATTCCATGAGTCTATGATTTATAGATTCATAGATTCATGGGCTGGTTTGAGTTGGAAAGGACCTTGAGATCATCTGGTTTACACCATCTCAAAGGAGAGGAAAATAATGAAAGTCCAAAGTCACTGAACAATTGCTTCATAGCTCTGACTGAGTTGCCTTTGTAATGAGATGGGGAAGTAGCCCCTGGTTGTGAGCAGACATGGAAACTGGGGGGTTAGAGTTGTCTGAAGGTCTCTAGTGGTAAGGATTAGCAGGATTTTCACAGTTCTTCTCTCTCTGTAAATGCCAGGCATGCTCAGAAGCAGCTTCGCAGTGCCATGAGGCTGTCATTTTGCAATGGCAGGGATCAATTTGGAAACTTGAATACCTATTATCTGTAAAAAGATTCCCACGTGTATGCATGCGGATGTGTGTGTTAAACATTATTTTTACCATTATGCATTAATCTAATGTAAGAAGAAATACTGGCTATTTCTGCTAAGGGGCAGAATTCCTTCATCAAATAGACCTTCCTAGGCTGGAATTTGCAATAGGCTTTGAGCTGAATTTATCTTCTGGCTGGGAGAATTTAGCTTGTTTTTCTGCAAGAATTCCAGGTGAGAGAACAACAAAAATGAGGTGTTGGGTTTGTTTTCCCTTCTAGAAACCTCAAGGCAAATATGATTTAGTGTTGGTGATATTTGTTCTTGACAGAGCTAATGCTCTGGTAGCCTTTCCCTTGACCCCTTTGGATGACATAGCCAAAAATACTTATAAATGCGATTTATGATGTGTTCCGTGCTACTGGCTTGGATGTAGCTCAGAGATGGAGTTAAGGAAAAGCCCCTCAACTTTCTGTTCCACTCGCATCCTGAGCACATGAGGGACTTGCTGTTGTGCTTTGTTTGATACAGGCAGTATTGAAGGAAACCAGAGTGTTTCCCAATAGGGATGTCTTTATAGCAGTGAAACCTCTACCAGCATCAAAGACCAAGTGCCATGGGTGACTGTTACCGGTGTAAAACACCATGAATGGAAGGGCACCATCCCAGAGCCAGGCTGCGTTTCGGTTCCTGGCTTTGCCTTCTGGCTCCTGTGTGTCCTTGGACTCTCTCTGCCTTAGGTTTCTATCTCTAAAACGGAGATGGTGCTAACCCCTGGCCACAGCGGTGTGTCAGGAGAACGAATGTATTGATGATTATAAAGTGTTCAGGTAACTATAGCAACGGTGTGCCAGAGGTACCTCGGGTAGGTATTCTGCCTGTTTGTATCTTGCAAGAGGAGAAGTCAGACAAAGCGCATGAACGTGCCCTGAAACATCTCCATGCGCTCGATGCTGACTCATAGGATCATAGAATAGTTAGGGCTGGAAAGGACCTTAAGATCATCCAGTTCCAACCCCCCTGCCATGGATAGGGATGCTTCACCATGTCACCCAAGGCTCTGTCCAACCTGACCTTGAACACTGCCAGGGATGGAGCATTTACCACTTCTTTGGGCAGCCCATTCCAGTGCCTCACCACCCTAACAGTAAAGAACTTCCTCCTTATATCCAATCTAAACTTGCCCTGTTTAAGTTCAAACCCATTGCCCCTTGTCCTATGCCCCCAGTAAAGAGTCCCTCTCCAGCATCCAGTACTTGAGCAAGTACCTTAGGGAAGATTTTCAAAAGACCTAGATGAACCCATCAGAAGCCACCAGCCCCTGCTTCTCCTGGATTACTGCAGGAAGGTCGCAGATGTTGGGATTGAAGCAGTGGAGGAGACTTTTTAAAAGCACCTTGCTTTATTGCTTGCTGGACACGTTATACCCAACAGCACGGCTTTAGCTTGGAAAGAGTCCAGTGTGTTTTATGGCAGTAAGAAAAGAAAGCTGAGATGTAAAATTTATTGCCATGAGATAATGAACTGCGGGGACAAATGCTCGGTGTAACGCTTTGTCTGCAACATGCAGCAGTTCTGCTCTCCCTTTGTGATTGTCCTACCCACCTCCTTGCAGTTTGTTTATGTGATACAGAGGCTCGGAGCCTCCCTGGTAACACACCAGCATTTTCATTTAATCAAAGTAATTTACTCCACTGTAAAAAGAAGCCAAGACAAGCAAGGGAGAAATTGATCCATGAGAGAACAGTAAAGTCATGAAGAGGGGAGCGCTTACGCAAACTCAGGGGAAATATGGGTGGGAGCTTTTTCTTACATCACTAGATGAAAGGCATTGCAGAGATGGGCTGGGACAGACTGCACCAGGGCAACCCTGTTCTCTGTATGCACCCCTGGAAGGTGCCTGCAGCACCAGCCAAGGGCATGGGAGCTGTGCAGGGATGGGAAGGGGCTGGGGCAGCCCCTGGGAAGGCAGGAACTTGACCTGGATGAGCTGGGCACCGGCTGTACCATGGTTCTGTGACATGGAGACACCCTGTGTTTGGTGCTGCCTGCCTGGTTACCACCCAGCCAGGGTGGTTTTGTTCCCTTCTCTCCCTGTTTCTGCTGAGAGCAATGGGGAGGCCTCATCATGTGTCAGCATTTGTATTTGAATTAAAGTGAGGTCTAAGTTGCTCCTGGGTGGGAGAGAGATCCCATGTATTTACCACCATGTTCAGCATCCCTGGGTAAACACACACCTACCACAGCCTTGCGAAAACCACAAGGGAACAAGGGACCAGCCTGTTTGCACCTCTGCTCCTGCTCCCAAGAGCAACAGGAGGTATTTCCAACAGGCCCTACACTTAATTTAAATAGGAAGCTTGATTTTCTATTTCCATTTCCCCCAGTTGCCTTTGGCCAGAGCTGTATTTGCATTGTGATTACTGGTTTTGTGTCCGGCTCCTTGGAACTGCAAGCAGTGCAGTTAAAAAACATTCACATGAAGCTTGTCCTTCCCATTCCTTCACCTGATCCCAGCACTCCCCAGTCAGTCTCATTCTGGTGGATTCCCTCTGGCATGGCAAAGGGTCTGTAAGCCAAATGTGCTTCCCCTCTCACCAAGGGCATTGGTCCAGTAGCATCACATAGGGAAGCTCTGCTGGCATCTGGCCTGGGATGCAGTAAAGCTGATGAGCAAATGACCTCAGTTGCTGTCTTGCCTTTCTCATGGAGGGCAGGACCTGCATCAGAGCATCTTCCTTCTCATTGCGGATGTAGGGAGCTGAGCTGAGGTTCTCCAAAGGGATTTAAGAGCGTATATTATACCTTCAAAACCCACTGAGGTCTTACAGCCAGTGTGACTTGACCACCTTTCCCTCTGTAAGTGCACACCAAAAAGCAATTTTCAAAGTCCCCTAAATGGTTAAGAAATATAGTTCTCCTTAACTTCAAATGACAGACATGAATGTTTCCACTCACTTAACAGAGAACCAGATTCTAGGTGATACATTCACTCAAACTAATGTCAAGCCATAAACTGCCCTGGACCTAGCTCCAGATTAGTCTTAGTCCAGGGACACTCCTAAACTACTGTGTTTGACTTGAAATGAAATGCAGGTTAGAGTAATCGATGCAAAGCTGCTGGAAAACAGGTCTCTGAGAGCCACTTCCAGCTTTCCGCAGGAATAAAGCATTGGTGATATTTAATTGCTTTTGTCTAGCCAAGCTGTTTTAGATGAAGTGTTCAGTTCCTATGATGTCCAGAGCCACAAAGGGCTAGAGATGTTGTCAAAGAAACCTCCCAAATCATGCTATTGGCTTCTGCATTGGAGTTTGAAGCTGCCCCAAAAGGTATTGCAATAAAATCACTGCAGGCCAGCTGAGTTGTCTGTGGGAGCTTTTGGTTCCCTGATCTCAGAGCGAGTGATCCTCCAGCTTTTGCATCCTGGGTTGCCTTCACTCCTCAGTTGTGCCGGGAGCAGCTATCGCCCTGCAAGACCCCCCAGCTCCTGTGCCTCTCACTAAAGACTCACCCCTTGGTAGCCTCACCTGAAACCAGACTGAAATCACTAGTCTGGACAAGACAAGGTCCCAAATCTATGTCCTTAGAGAGCCCATATCAATGTCCTTATGCTGCCCATGTGTGTGTTTGGAGGCAGATGTAGAGGTACCTCCCCATCACTTCTGTTTGACCCCTCATTTTTACCACTAACTGTTAAGCATTCAGTGCAAGAGCAGCCCAAGGAGCCAAGCCTCCGATCCCAGGTGAAGGATCTGACCACTCCACTGCAGTGCCACGTCCACCTTCCCTTGCTTGTCCCTGCCTGCGCATTCATGTGCCAAACTGCCCATGGGTAAGGAGGTGACCACAACACCTAGGCCTGGTAAGAGCCTCTCCCTGGGGGAAGGAGGAAGGAGGAACCTGTTAAAATAGATCCTTTCTGAGGAAATGGTGCCCCAGTGGTGGGGTACAGGTTGTTCATCAGCTCCAGTACAGAGGGGACAGGGTCAGGATAGACCTGCCTCCTGCCAGTGGGGGGCTAGAAGCCAATGAATGAGACCATTCAGCTCATCTACTTGATGCATGCAAGCCAAATGGCTGCACATTGGGCAGCTCAGGTCTTGCTGGAGGAGGCAGGCTTGCCCATACCTCTGCAGTGAGAGGCAAGCATCACCCTGACACGCTGAGGTCTTCATTGCTGAGCTCCATCAGAGCACAGGATGGCTCTCAAAGGGAAGGAGCTCCTGCAGCACCCGTTCCACCATCCCTCTATTTAATTGTTCCCCAAGTTTGGCACTAGCCCAGGAAAAGTCTGGAGATAAAGTCTGGTGACAAAGCAGCCCTTTAGAAACCAGCACATTGTCTGTTTCCAAGGGTGCGGGTTTGCTCTTTGATCTGGGGGCTCCGAGGGGAGGGGAAGGACCTCTCACATCTTGTTATATGGTTTTATTCACACACATGTAATTAAGATATCCTGTATCTACCGCTCGGCATGTCTTTAATTAGAGACATTTCAGCACCAGAAGCACTGGCAGAAACAGATAACGGTGCTGCCTTTGTGCACTGCCCGGAGACAAGACCGACCACAGGAAAAGACAATGAATTAGCTGTGTGCTCTGCCTTGCCTTGTGCTGCTGCATCCCTCACAAGGCTGATGGAAAGGAGATGAAATGCAGCCCCGCCATCCAGAGATACTTGCCAAGAGAGCAGATGTGGCCACACAAAGACAGGCATCCTTCTAGCAGCTGATGGTGGAACAGGCACAGACCCCAGCTGAGCACCTTCAGGGACCTACCCTGCCTCTAAGACAACTCAGCACAGGGTAGTGACAAGACGAGCTTTACCCCAAGCCACCCTACACTGGTCAACCCGGTGTCCAAACCTGGTCCAAGCACTGCAGGAGGTGATATTCTCAATCTTCCCACCCTGTGGTGTTTCATCCCCTCTGGGCATCAGGTTTAGAGCTAACAGGTTTTGAAACATGGGGGCTTAGATGCTGGTGGGAGGGGGATGAGACCCAAAATACAACCCCAGCTCCTATTTGCTGACTGATCTCAGCCTGTTAATCTCTTGTGTAGTTCAGGATGATTTCCTGGCTTTGCCCCCATCAGCTGTTGATAGGAGCCCTGAGACTGAACAGAGCTGTTCAGACCTAAAGCAGACCTAGGAGATGACAGTGCTGAGTGGTGACTTAGGTGTGGGAAAAGTGGGAGTTTCTCATCCCACGGTGGGGCTGTGCAATCAGAAACTGTATAGATCCATCCAAGCCGTGTCTTCAAGGCTTCCCAAAGGCAAACCTCATTGAAATTCCAGGATCCACATTTTGTTGTACTCGGACAGTGGTGAGTGCTGATGAGGTTCATTACGCTGTGTAATATGCCGTGTGAGCTGATTTGAGTGACCTGTCAGAAACAGCATCAAGGCAAGAGAAGAATCAATGTAAGACTGGGAGAAGTCCTGGAGCACAGAGAGAAGAAACAGTTTTAAAGATAGCTCCCATGGTGAGGTGGGGTATACTGGGATCTAGAAATCCAAAGAGATGAGGTGATAGCATGACAGAGTTGGTGATACCTCTTTATTTGGTCCCAGTGACCTCTCTAAAGAATCCTCTGCTCAGATGCAACCTGTATCTGAATTCAGATACAACTGAATCTGATTCAGATACAACCTGTGTAAGGAAAGCAACATCAGAAAGGAAAACCAGAAAGGTTTCAGATGAGAATCACAGGAAGGACTGAGACCTGGAAATCCCTGCTGAAGGAGGGATGGGGTTCACTGGCCTCACGATGTCTAACAATGAAGACAGGAGATTTCCAAGAGCTGAGGGCACAAATGTTACTTGGGAAGCCACAGACCAGCAGAGAAAAGCGGCAATGCAAGGACACTCAGCCTAGAAACTATGTGAGTGCCTTGGATTCAACCTTTGCAACCTCATGCCTAAGGATATGGAGCTTTCCTCAAAATCTGCTCATTCCTGTACCATTTTTCAGTGCCTGCCTGATAACTCTTCAATCCCTCCAACACAAGCTGTGACTGAGGAAGAAATCTCTGCACTAAATTCCCCAGTCTGTGCTATCAGACAAAGCCAGGATCAAAATATGCTGCAGTGGTGCTTCCTGAAGCACACCACAACTGTTCTTGCCCCTCCATCTCATTTCAGTACTGTTGTTTTGGTGTGGCAGGACTGTGATCCCTGAGGATTACAAAGGTGATTCATGAAATAAGGACGGGGCACTGACGCTGTCTGTGGGCTATACACAGTTTGATTTAAGTACAGCTCTGTGAGTTTCTCATCCTCCTGGGCTGATATGGGGAAAGATACCAAACCAAGCAATAAAGGAAGCTGCCACTTGAGAACTCTCGGGTTGTTTTCATTATCTTATCTGTGAGTGAGGATTGCTCTGTGCCAGCACAGCCACCCTCCCCCTCACACTGCAAAAAGGGCATTTTGCCTTCAGTGGTCGGAGCTGTTTAGCTGCTTGTAAGAGCAGGGGAGAAAATTGTTTTCTCTAGTGGGCAATATCTGGCTACCAGCTCATCTCCTGTGCGTGCTCAGGAGCTGTGGCTGCAGCATCCAGAGGAGCCTTGAGAGCGCTGGAGCTCAGGACAGACTGAGAGGGCAAGAGGCATAGCCAGGAGGGAATCAGCAACACCAGAAGATGCTGGGACGCTGCTGGGAGAAGCAGGAGGTAGCACAAAGAGAGTTAAAGTGGTGACCTGTGCTGTGCAGCTTTTAGTGCAAACCAGGAAGGCATTGCAGAGATTTGAACTGGGAGCCCCATTCCACTCTTGCAAGGGCTGAGGTGTTGTGCCCAACTGCAGGTAGTTGGTTTTATTCCATTGAGCAGAGCTTGTCTAAGTCAGTTTTTAAGTCTGGTTTCTGCCCAGGTAAGACACAGCTCAAAGCTTAAGGAGCAATTTGTTGGGTTTGTGCATTGTTCACCTAAATGTGTGGACAGATCCATCTCCAGTCTGTCATCTAATTGGAGTGCTGCTCCACTGTCTCAAGCATGGGACTCATCTCACCTGCCTACAGATCAGCTCTGTCGAAACCTTCACCTGTTGTGGTCATCTGGATTCCCTTGTAGTCAGCAGAGAAAACAGCACTTTAGCTTTACCACCTAAAGAGCTCCTTCAGAAGCCTGATAAAGGATGGGATGAACTGCTCCCCAAGAGCACTTCGTCCTCTCAAAGGACTACTGGAGGGGTTCAAAGACACAGATGTAAGTGAGATTTAAGACACAGATTTAAGTGGGAACCCATGGTTTAAACTCCACCCAGAACAAAAGGAGGTGACAGATTTACCAGGGCAAAGAAATAGCACAAAAATATCATTGGTTCTGGTGACAAAAACACCACTTTTTAGTTGTAGCCATTAATTGAGGAAAAGAAAGTCAATCTATGGATAAGTTAAAGAAATAAGAAAGTTTACTGAGGTTTTACTCAACAAGAAGCTGGAGAAGTTTGGGGTGGTTTGATTTTGAACTTGTTACAAAGAACAAAGTGGTTTGACAAAAGATGTCAAATTTCCCACAAGACCATACTTTAATTCATTTTAAGTCATAAACCAATAAATATATTTAATACTAAACACCCATACAGTTAATTTTGTACTTGGATATGGTGTTTGGTATTTAGGGATAGGAAAACAAAACCCGTGTTTCTTATAGGTAAGTAGGAAGTTCATTCACTTGGGTACCACCAAGCTCACAGGGAACATGATGAACACCCTTTGGGGTGCAAAACTCAGCTCTGCCTTAGGAGTGGAGTCAGCATGGGCCACATATCTCTGGCTTTAAGGGAGGCAAATGGGCAAATGCTTCCCAGTACCTTGGTCCAGACAGGGTTTATACCTTCACAGGATGGTATTCTTGGCAATGAGGTGGGTCATGCACAGGAGAGGGAACACTGCCTTCCTATTCCTATACTGTTTGGTTCTGAAGATCCTGCTAGGGCTGGGTGAAGAACAGGGTATCAGGCTGATGAATCCACTGAAAAGGGCAAACAGCTGGAAGGGAAAACAGCTTTTTGTAATGAAAATAAATATTGGTTTAACTTTGTCATTTTAATCAAAAGATCAGTACGGGGAGAATGCTTGGAGTCAATACTTCTAAATGAAACGTGCTTTTTCAGGATGACATGCTCAACAACTTCTCCTTTGCTGAGAAAACAACCCAAAAGCATTTCTGTTTGCCTATTTTGCTGAAAGAAAGCGTATTTTCCTGGAATATTTTCTTGCCTGGTATCTTGTTGTTAACCCATGGCTAAGAAACCATTCTGACAATGAATTTGCCATCTGCTCCACTATTTCTTTAATGTTATCTGATGATATGGGCCCCATTCTGCTTTCCTATAGCCTCATGTCACTCCCTTCCAAAACAAAACTTCCACAGAAGGTTTGAGAGGCTACAGATTTCCTGATGGAGATTTTCATAATCATCGTCATCTGAACACTGTCTTGCTCTATTCACTCACCTCATGGAAGCGGGATCTGGCTACTGCTGACCCACAGTGTTTCTCAGTGCTCTGGCTCCCCATTGCCAGCATGGCTCGATGAGCTCAACAGTCTTCAGTGGACTTCCAACATTTGGAACCCAAAACTTCCCTCCGTGGACATGTCCCATACGTGTCAGTGGGAGCGTGGCTCTGTTCTGGCTGCCCCAACCACCTCCAAACCTGTTTGGTGGCTGCCTACAGCACCTCAAAAGCCCAGAGCTGGCAAAGGGTGGCAGATTGAATATACCCTGGTTTGAGGTGCAACTTCAAGTGCTCATCCTGCAGCTTAATAACACTCCAAATGGTGCTGCTAAGCAAGGGAGAGAGGCTTGTTTCTGTCTGGAAATCACAGTTATACCAGCTCAGCAGTGCTGTGTAGCATTGCTGCAGGGGCTGGATACAGCCTATTTTTGCTGGAAAGCTCTTTTCCTAGGATTTGTGCTCAAAAGCCTCCCTACATAAAGTTCTCTGTGAACTGATAAACTCTCTCTGGCTGTGGACCAGAAGAAAAGGATACCTAGGTAAACTCCTCTGTCTGGTCTCACCTCATGGGAGTTTTTGGGTAGCTCTCCCAGGAATCCCCATGGATAATTTATGTGCATCTTTCTCTTCCTTCTTTTGATGGCCAAGGGTTTATTTTCCTGTTTTTCAGTCTAAGCAGGGAGGAATAGAAGAAGCCTGAAGCAACAGCTCATAGTTGCCAGGTCATTAGAAAACCAGTCGGAAGGGGATGAAGCTTTGGGTGATGTTTTTCACTGACATCAGAGAAGGAGGGCATGGCTTGCCCTATTCAAGCAGTTCAAAGACTTCTTCATATGGAGGAAGAAGGACTAAAAATAAGGAATGGAAGGAAGAAAAGCTTTAAAATCCTGGCTGTCTGTGCGCTCAGATGCCTCCTGACAATAACATGTTATTGCTCATCATTACTGCGAGATGGAATTAAAAGTGCTTTAGTACTTCAACTGTGTGTTTCTGGAGCCCGGCAGGCCAGCATTTCTTCTACATATAGCAGGAAACAGTGAATTTCTGGGTTTATAGTAATGGTTTGGAGGGCAATGAAAAGATCCCTAAGTTGCAGTTTACCCGCTGCTCCTCCTGTGAGCTATCATAAGCCTAACCCCGTCTAAGCACAGCTTTCATTTCTGAGCACATCAGTTTGCATTAGGTTCTGGACTTGGCACTGAAATTGCTATAAGCTGGTATTTTAATGGGACTTCTTGGCTGGTTTTATAAGACTACAGGACAGTGAGCACAAAAGAGATTGTAAGGAGAAAGGGAGCTTTAAAAAGCAGTCCTAATAACAGGAGCTGTGTCCTGTGTTATCCTGTGGGGTACCAGAGAGCTTCCAGTCACCAAGACAAAGCTCTTGCTATGCAGAAACCTTGCACAGAGCCTGGGCCAGGATGTCCCAAGGCTCTAGGTTGGGCTGCTCCATGGGGAGGGGAATGGACAGCCAGAAGGAAGATGAAAGTCTTTGCCCCCCGTTGGGAAGGATAGGATGTGGGCTGTGTGTCTCCACACTGCCCAGGCAAGGGGGATATGTGGAAATGGTTCAGCTGCTGGCACATGCTTTTGCAGAGGCAAGACCTCTGTTTTTATGCCCAGGCTCCTCTCCCTGAGTCCCAGCCCATCAACTTGCTCTAAGCCAGGATGGGAAGGGCCCTTAGGGTCTTCTCCAGGCAAAAGAACTGGGCTGTCTTTGGGACAATACCCAGGTACCCAGACCCACCTTGCTTGGGGATGGATACTGAAGACAGGCTTTATAGGGACTTGTCTGACATGTGCCTCCCTTCAGGCTGCAGAGAGATTCCAGGGCAACCAGCCCCCAGTCTTGGATGCCAAAAGGCAGCAGAGACAGATAAAGCCTGACTCTGCTGCTACAGTCATTTGTTCCTTGCTACTGTTTGTTTCTTTGGGAATTGCCTCACTTAGTCTAAATAATTTAGAATTTTGTACACAAAAACTCATCAAGAACCCAAATTATCTCCTTTTTCAGCATGGGAAGAGATGCAGAATCAGCCTGAAATCATCGCGAACATAATAGAGGCATTTTCAGTGACAGACCAAAAAGCGGAGCGAGTACAGCTGCGAGCTGCTCTAGGTTTATCTCCGCTACTGAAAAGCAGACAAAAGGTACTGGTATACATCACATTGATTTACTTTTTTAAACTGAGAACTTGGTTGCAGCAGATTTTGGGGAAAAAAAATGAATATTCTGCTTCAGCTGCTGAACCAAAAAATTCCAGAGAAAAACGGTACATGTCCCACTGCAATGAATTGGTGCTGTTTCTTTCTAAGCAGGATGAGCACCCCTTTTACAGCCACTATTGTCGGTCAACTAAAGCTTAACCACTGATGGGAAACGAGATGTTTGAGTCCTTTTCAAACGTGCTCCTTCTTCTCGATCTTTTTTCTCCATTGGGGCCAAGTTTCAGAGCATTTCTTGTCACTTTAAAATGTATTTTTGCCCTTGAGAATCTCAGCTTTCTGGTGCTTTCACTGCTTGTTAAAATAACAACAGAAAGGCTATGACGACCTTGGTCACAGTGACCCCAGTGCCCAAGTGCTGTCACCTCTGTGCTCAGCCTGTCCCAGCTTGGCTTCCACCTCAAATGAAGAGCTTCAGGCTGTGCAGTGCCATTCTCCCTCTGATAAAGGTCCCATCCTGACTGTGGGGTGATCTGGGTCAGAGTAACCTGACAGGGAACACCACAACGTGTAAAAGAATCAAGGAGGGAGGTGGTGACAAATCGAGTTCTCGGACTTGCCAGTTGTCTGAATTATGTGTCCCTTCCCCACGATGCAGCCCATAATCACAGCAATTAGACATGACAATCATTAATAATTGCATCTCACTTCTATCAATTTTTACTCAAATACAGCTTTTGTGCCAGGTTTCAGTTAATTTTCCCTGTCTCTGTGTCTCGGGCGTTTGCAGTACTCGGTGTGAGCATCCATCAGGACAGATGACAGGATGACACGTCACATTTCTTGGGGAGCCAGTTTGTAATTAATTGTTATTCATCAACTAATTATTGGATTCACAGACGAGTTCTTGGGAAGTGCATTAGCCCTCGGAAGCTGCACGTCAGCCGTTTGCAGAAGGATCTGGGGCTGCTTTTCTTCAGAAGACTCTAAATCCATGTCTTGAAATGCAAGTGTTGTCTTTTCCTGGAGCTCTGGGGCCCTGGCCAAGGTCACCCACACCCTCCCTCTGCATTTGTCTTGCCTCAAACCAGGTTTGAAAGCAGACCCCTTACAGAACTGAATGAAGAAGGGAATGGATATCTACAAGTGTAAGCTCAGGAGCAGCTCCAGGAGTAAGCTGCTGTGTGACATCCTCAAGGAGCCAAGAACAATGTAGGTTGGTTTCAGCTTTGACTTCTTTCCATGACAAGTACCATGCCTACCAACAGCCCCCGGATGGCACAGAGCAGCCAAGTGCATGGGCTGGGTCCTTTCTATCTGGGCAGCAGATATCCATGTATCCTTATGGATACGCACACAGTATCCTGCATACAGCTGCTGCCTCACATCCCTGTGCCACCCTGCGCACCAGCACCTCGGGAGTGATGTGCCAGAGACCCTGAGAGGGAGAGAAGGAAAAGGAAAACTGAGTTTCCACATCTCCCTCATCGGAGCAGGCATCCTGGGATTAATGGTTATCGGCTGCTGTTTCTCTCCATAGCTGAAAGGATCTTATTTAAATGGCCGTGATGATGAATGCTCTTCTGCAGAGAGCTGCAGGAAGGATGCTCTCCGAGAGCAGCTGCTGGTGCCTGCTGTTCCTGAGGCTGTGAGAGCACTGCCGAGCATCCCAGCTCCGCTTGCTCTGCTTGTAAAGCCTGGTCTATCCGTATCGATCCTGCCACCACTGATCCCTGCACTGCCTCTGCTTTCTGTGGAAGGAAAATGCTGTGGCAGCAGCCACCCTGCTTTGTACAAGAGCAGAGCAGGGGCTGTCTTATCAATGCATCTGCCCTGCAAAAGTCTCTCTTCCTGTGCCCCAGCCCAAGTGAACCTACTCCAGATGTTGTACCAGGACACGCTGCCCTTTGTCATGTCCCTCAGCCTGGCTGTGCTGGAAGGCTGCAAGGGAGATCCTATCTTCTTTACAGGTTATTGTAAAGAAGTGATGGGGAGGAACAGAGGAGACATCCATACATGTCCTGGGACAAAGGCAGAGCAGAGGGACCGAGGCTGTGCTAAGCAGCTTGGCTTTTTCTCTTCCTCATTCCTGGAATGCTACTGGCCATCTGCAGCAGCTCCTATCACTGGCTTGTCCCCAGGAGGAGGAAGGGTGGTCAAGGGCAACAGACTGGATGGTGTTTTTTCTAGGTTAGTCCAACACTCTGCAAACCCCAGAGCTTCCATTATCAGGTTCAGTAAGGACCAAGATGGGTTGTGCTGCCCTTTGGGTGAGCACAAACAGGGACAGGCTGTGATGGGGAGGGCGATACTGATAGCAGCAGGAGTGCTGGGCTAACAGCAGATGTGCATAGCAGGAGCACACTGAACAAAATGCTGCTCTAAATAAATAACAAACCTGTCTTCTGTCAGAGGCAGCGCTGGCTCTGTGGAGAAAGTGATGCCTAAATACTGTGGCTGTAATATGGGGGATGCAGGGAAGGCTTTGGTTAGGGAGGAGTTGGCCAAAATGAAGCAAAGTTTGTCTCTCAGGAAGGAGGTAGAGTTAGTATTGATGCTCAGATTGCTAACAAGGATCAGTGTGCAGGATCTGTGGTCACACACTCTGATCTGTTCTTGGCACATGAGCATTGCTTCACTCAATAAAGCTTGCAGGTCCCATCCTGAGCGTTGTTATGGCAAACACAAGTGAAGCCCAGGGCAGTGTTTCTGCTGTAGCACATTATCTGTATTGCAGGCAGGTCCCTTGGAATGTTCATAAATGAGGGCGAACGTGGGATTTCAGCTGGATCTCCAGTAGAGTGCAAGAGGAAATGTGGGAATATCAAATGGTCAGGGGGAAGAAGAGACATCCCTGTGGCCAGTGTTGCTTTCAAGGCACAGACTGTGTTCATTCATCAGCATGTGCTTGTCTAGCGGCCAGGAACTCTGCCAGGGCCAGGACTCAGCTATGAGCACGCTCCTCACAGCTCTGCTCATCCCATCTCCTCTAACTGGAACCCCCTGTTGTTATACTGGTCTCTGTATGAGGACAAGAAAACCCCAGAAGGGAAGTGGGGGGAGAGGGACAGAGCCCACTCCTCCTTCTGAAGACAATTCTGTCTTATCATAGGAATCACAGAATCCCACACTGGTTTGGGCTGGAAAGGACCTTAAGATCATCCAGTTCCAACCCCCTGCCATAGGCAGGGACACCTCCCACTGGACCTTGTCCAAATGCCTCTGGAGGAGCCCCTCTGTAGCAGTGCCTTGCCTTAGATGCTAAACAGAGCCTCGTGGTGGGGGGGAACTGCTTCAGTGCATCTTGCAGTGAAATCGGCCCTTTGCAGCTCATCTGCTGTGTGCTGTTTCATTCAGCCTGTCCTCAGCCAGGGGTATTAATTGTTTCCAGATATGAAAGGTGTTTGTGTTGTTCTTGCTGGAGGTGATGGTCGATTCTATTAAGCGCTGTCAATTCCTGTCTGTGTGTTAATGCAAAGGAGCCTCTGACTGGTTTGTAACCAAGAGGGTTCGAAGGTGCGACTGCTTGAATCCCTGCAAAAGGGAGGCTGTTTGAGACGCAGTGATCTCATGAACACACCACATTTCAGCCTGGGAATTCAAATGTTCGGGAATTCAAACATACCAGGATGGATAATTGGAAGGCAGCTTTTGAAAGCCCTTCCAGACGAAACCGAAGCTATTGATGTCAAAGGTTCCGTTACAAGGAAAGTGTCGGTTCAAGCTGAAACCAAAAGTTGCTATCAGAGCTCCTGAAATGAATGAAAAATGCCCTTGTTTATCCTCCTGGAGTTTGCAGAAGCAGCAAAAATTCATGTGCGCTGCAAGCCTCTGTTATTTGTCAGCTATCACAAAGCCAGGCACTGAATGGATGGGAAGGCAGAGCTGGCATTTCTAATCGTGTTCCTCCAAGCAGGGGAATGTTGGCTTTGGTGCATCTGTGAATGAACTGGGGCCGTCCGCCTGCTTCTGGTCAAGGAACAGACTGCTCTGTCCATGGACATCTCTGGAAACCCTGATCCCTTTCCAGGTAGCAGGAATACTGCAGTAATCCCAGTCATTCCTGATGCCTCTGGGGTAAAACTGAAACCAAAAGATGCTGAAACTTGTACAGCCTTGTTGGTTCTTTAGCTCTGTAACTGTGATTAGATTGAGACACCGGGGTCATATTGATTTTGGCTGTTAGCAGAGTTGTCATTAGGTTAAAAGAGGCTTGAGTGATGGAAGGGGGCAGAGGTGACTGCTGCCTCCCAGCACAGTTCAAGTGGCTGTGTTTTGAAGAAGGGCACAGCTCCTGCCTACGAAAAGGAGGGATGAATTATACCAACATGGTTTCACAGAGAGGTACCCGTGTTTAATGCACTGAACATCATTTGTCCCTCACTGGTGTGGGGAATGTTTTGGAGATCATTGCCTGACTCTGTGCCCTCTCCATCACATCCCTGGGGCCAGGTGGGTGCCTGTCAGCAGGCGCTCAGCAGCCATGGGTAAGCCCTGAGGGTCAGAGAGGGTGATGAGGCAGTCAGAATGACTGTGCTGATGAGGGTGAGGGTGTAATGATGGAGAACCTCTTCCCTGTGAGGGTGCTGAGGCGCTGGCACAGGGTGCCCAGAGAAGCTGTGGCTGCCCCATCCCTGGCAGTGTT
>JANHGB010041293.1:0-44138 GCA_026283785.1 Coracopsis vasa
CAGTGTTCAAGGCCAGGTTGGACACAGGGGCTTGGAGCAACCTGCTCCAGTGGAAGGTGTCCCTGCCCATGGCAGGGGTTGGAGCTGGATGAGCTTTGAGGTCCCTTCCAACACAAACCAGTCTGGGATTCTGGGATTCTATGATTTGGGAGAAAACAGGTAGAAAAAGCTGCAGGCTCAGGGTGACAGCCTGGGACCCAGCCGTGCATTCAGTCCCTTTACCCACCTCAAACTCCTCATGCCCTTCACCAAGTCGTTTAAAGCATCCTCTCTCCAGCCACTGTGAGAAGGGGTTTGGATGTTACTCACATCTGCTCCGGACTCACTCTTGCTCCCATGGCTCCTGTCTCTGATTCCTTGTCCCCGCGTTGGCTCCTACGTTCAGCCAAACTCTTGCAGGGCTACAATGAACAATAACAGTAACTGTGTAATGAGCTTCCTGCTTCCACACCTTCAGTTTATTTTCAGGCTTGATTACTGGACCCATGTTTCTCCCAGATCATTTACACCATCTTGGCTGCAAACAAACGGGCAGTTTATTACCTGCAATTTGCCTCTGTAAGAGGACTGGGGCTGTTCTTGCTCTGATGCGCTGGAGCTCGGGTTGTTTTTACCTCTGAATGGTTTTTCTAAGCCCTTTCCCGGGTGAGGCAATAGTGCTGCATTTGTTATTGAGAGTATTTCCATTTAAATTGAGGCTGCTGCTCGGTGCAACATGTGCATTGTTAAACAAGGCTCTTCCTCCAGCAAGAGGCAGAAAATTATGTGATGGAAAAAAAAAAGTTGGGAAAGGGAATGGGGAAAAGGGAGAAATCACAAAACTTGATGTGAAATCCAGCTGGATATATGCCCGCAATAAGACATCTAGATCTTAATAAGGCTATGGGTAAAGCCTGGATTACACACCCAGCTTTACATGCTATCTGCTATTCAGCAGCTGCCTCTCCTGAAAGCTCCTTTCTCCCTTGCCAATCTGATTAGCTCTCTAGAAAATTAGAAACAAACCAAGATGAAATCCTTCCCTTTTACACAATAAATAGCAAGGCAGCCACGAGCAGGGCTTGGCTCAGGCCCAGAAGAGCCTTTTCAAGTGGATAATGACTGCACAGGGCAGACGTTTCAGGTGGGTCCCCTTTTAGGCACAAATTGATACTTGTGGAAATTAAAAGGAGGGATCCTCTGAACAACAGGGAAATGCATCCTGATGGGGTCTGTGAATCCCTGCCAGCCCTTGCCCTGGCCAGCAGGAAGAAGGCTCCAGAGCAGCAAGAGGAGCATGTGGAGTGATGCTGGGGCTGGGCAGGCTCTTACAGGCAAATTAAGGGGGTCCTGATCCTCCCCAGCTGGAGTCCCACCAGGTGACAGCCCCTAGAATGGGTTTGGGCTAATCCAGAGCTTAAGTCCAGGACACTCAACCCACTTACTTTGGCAACTGGTGGCCTGAAGATGCTCCTGTCCCTCCTGGCTGGCAGCCCCAAGTTACAGGCAGTGGTTACGCAGAGCTCAGAAGGGGCAACTCAGTCTGCCACGGGTGGTTTTAAGCCATGAGGACCCAATGGGACGGCTCATCTCCACCCACCCGTGGCTGTTCTCTATTTCTAATCAGACAGGCAAAGAGAAGGAGAAAAGCCTTGCACTGAACCAGCTTTGCCAATCCCATCTCATCAGCTCCGGGCAGCTGGGGCAGGATCTGCAGGACCTGTGCCTGCCAGCCCCATTCCCATCATCCTGCCAAGTGGGAAATACCCCTGCAAACAGCCTTCATCCCTGCAAAAAGCAGAAGCCAGCCTGGATCTGCTCCAGAAATGCACTCGGGCATGGGCTCAGCTGGCCAGGCTGTGCCTGCTCTGGGTGCTGGGGCAAGGAGGGACAGCAGCACCATAAGCTGCTTTCTAGGACTAACGTGCTGAGCCATGTTCCTGAGCCAGGCAGGGTCGTTCCTCGCAGGCAGCTCAGGATCCACGAGAGGCTCTTTTATTGCCATTTGCAGGGTCAGCTCCAAGTCTAACTCACAGATGTGAAGGAATCAGCTCCATATTGTACGTTGGCGGTTGCTATGGGGGAAGAAATGATTAATTTATCACCCATTCCAAGATCTGAGGGAAAAAAGACAGAAAGAGACAAGGAAAAGAAGGAAGAAAAGGGAAAAAAAAAGGCTCAGACTCACTCTGCCCGAGCTGCATGGGAGCATTATTTATGGTCCAAAACTTCCACAGACATCTGACTGCAAAGCAGAATCACCTCGTGGATAACATTGTGCCCTGATCGGAGGAAAAAGACATCTGAGAAGGAAGGGGAGGGAAATGGCATGTTTTCAGCGAGCCGGGGAGATTGCACAGGGATTTTAATTCCAGAGATGCTGAACAAATTGCAGATGAGACTCTATGAGAATAAATAGCATCTGGTCATAGATCAGCACAACTCGATTTTCTCCCCTTTAAGTGCAATGGTATCAATCTTTGGAGGGGAGGGAGAGAAAAAATCAAGGTGGCAAATGAATTATTCCTCATGCCTTTCTCTTTACACAGGAGGAAATAAAACCAACCTTGCTCTCACGGTGTGAGCCGGGTGAGCCGCTCTGCTGGGCAGGTTCGGGCTGGGTTAGAAACTGGAATGCAAAGCAGGAAAGAAAGCTGGGCGGGGGGGAGGTATTTCTGTACAATAAATATTTAATAGTGCTTGGCGTTTCCTCCTGGAGAAACTTCTAGCAGGGATTAATTTCACACCTCTCCCTGCGCTGCTAACGCCCTTCATCAAGGTTAATCTCTGCCTGATACAAGTTTGAAAATGAAATCCATGCTGGTGTACGAACTTCCTCAGCAGCTCGATTCAATCCCTTTCGCTTGGCACCAGAATGATGGATACGCATCTGGAATCCACAAACGCTTCCTCTTAGAGCAGATAACACATGGAGAGGTGCTCTCCTCCTTCCCTCTCCCCCTCTCTCCCTGTTGTGTATCTTAATTAACGCTTCAAGTCTGGCAGCTTTTTGATTTCCGTTTCAGAGCAGGGGCTCTGATCAGCCTCTTGAAAGGAAAACCTGAAAGAGGGACAATTTGCTTTCTGCTGGCTGCTCCTGCTGTCTCCTGCAGCTCAGCATCAGCCGGTAGCAGCGAGGAGCAGCTCCAGGCTGAGTCCCACCAGCACTTCCCCAAGCCAGGCTTCTGTCTGGGAGCCCCCACAGGATGTTTAGATGGGAGTTAACACTGAGACCAAACTCATCACCACTCATGTACACGGCACCCACGGCAGAGGGACCCCATAGCCAAGTCCAGGTCCCTGCTTACTGCCCAGGGGAAGTTTTTTCGCCTATAATGGCACAGTCAGAGCATCTTTTCCCTTGGGGTCCCCAGGAGATGATGCCCAACCACAGACATCCCCATCCCCAGGGGCTGCAGGGCAGCACCCGCCTTCTGCAGAGCTGGGATGGTGGCTTGGCCACACCAGGGGCTGTCCCTAAGCTCAGGCTGGCGGTCAGCACCAACACCATGCTCACTCAATGTGGTTACCCTCTGGGGTGCTCAGGCAAGAGACCCCCAACTGTAGCCCATGGCTTTGCCCTGCCTGAGCCGAGGAGATAGAGAAAAGAGGGGAATTTGCTGAAGAGCATCTGAAAAAAGCCAAGAGCGATGCAGAAAACACTCTGCAAAGAACATCTCGTTGTCGAATTAACATATTAATAATTAGGCAGGATGAGAACAGGAAGTCCCAGCTCAGGGCCCGGGGATGGCACATTTGCTCTCTGTGTTCAGCTGTGTCGAGCAGTGATTCCAGGGGTGCCTCTGAGCGTGACAGCCTGCGCCTTACAAGATGTAATTTTAGCGCTTCAGAGCTCTCTTAGTTATGCATCTCTCCCAAAACAAGTGTGTTGGCTCCTCTCCGAAGAAGGAAAACAGCTTCGTCTTCAGGGTTTTCATGTGTTTGATGTCTTTGGGGTGTTTGTTTTTGCTCTGGGCTATTTGAGAAAACCCATTAAGTACAAGCATAAATTGGGAAGTTTTGTTTGCTGGGAAGGTAGAAACATGCAGGGTCTGCCTGAACTATTGAGCTTGTGCCTCAGGAGGAAATCACTTTTCTGCCATGGTGCTCCAGGATGGGAAAAATCTGCAGCCAGAGAAGTTACAAGGAATAACTGAAGAGGCAAGAGGTGCCGTAATGAGACTACAGCACATCAACACTGCCCTGATTTGGAGATAAAAAGCAAACTCAGGTTTCAGTTCTGTGACTTGGGGAAAACCCAGTGAGACCCCGAGATCCAGCAGGTTGGTTTTGTGCCCAGAGAAGATGCTGGTGTTGAAGCTCTCCTTGGTGAGGCTGGGGATCACCATTTCATCTGGAAGTGCTGAGGGAGGGATGAGTTAAGAATAAATTATTTCCATGGCTGTAACAATCCAGAGGATTGCTCCTTGGTGCTTTTGCAGGATAATACTGGTGGACCAGAGCCTGGCACTGGTGATGCTGTAGACAATCCCCAGTGGCACAGGATCCTGATCCTCCGGAGAGCAGATGGAGCCCAGCCCGAGGGGAAGCACTATGGAGCTACTGCACATCCCGGGACTCAGCTGCAAGCACCGAATGCCGGCACTGGTATTCAAGTGTTGTGTTTTCGTGTCATTGCTCGAGCTATTGAAGCTGCACTTCTGCACTCTCCAGCATCAGGAGTGCCTCCTGGTTGAAATCAGAGCTTGGATTAAGCCAAATGCCTTGAAGAGTATTCCAGCTCTGCGATTTTGGGCCATTGTGTAATGGCAGGAGAGCAGCTCTGGTTGAACAGCGACTGACAGATACTGAGAGCATCAGCCCCGGTTGGCTTCAAAGGTTGTTCTTGCTTTAAAGTAAGGAAAACACATGGAAAGAAAAGAGAAAGGAAAGAAGAAGCAGAAGCCCTCACTGCTGTGACACGATAATTTATGGGTATTTATGCTAAACCATTGCTTCCCACCTGCTGCTCTCGCACTGTGCAGCATGGCAGAGCAGGGAATGTGGAGGAGAGCAGGAGAGGTGGCTGAGGCAGACGAGCTCAGATTCAGAGGGGCCACATCCTGCGCTGCCTTCACTGCACCCCAGCAGAGGAGGGGATGCTCTGACCTGCTCGGATCAGCCATGTTAAACAAATACCCCCAAACCCTGGGAGCTGCCTGCCTGGTGGAGTCCCTGGCTGGCAGGAAGGCAAAGCAGTGCCTTTGCAGTGGCACCGTTCCTGTGCGAGGTGTGAAGGAAAAGGGGATGTGTTTGACGGATGCTCTATTAGCTTCGGCTGGAGACTCTGCAGCTTAATTTTCAGGTGGTGGTGAAGCGCCAGGAGGCATCTCCAGCTCACTTGTTCTTCCTCACTGACAGGCACAGGGAGCTGGGGTTTTTTCCCAGAGCTGGGGGTCAGGTCAGTTCTAGCCTTTTGATTGAGACATTAATAAAACCCAAGTCAATCCAGGCTTGGCTGGGGAGATGCTGGACAAAAAGCAGCTGAAGAATGAAAACAGCTCTAGCTTGGCTCGTATGCTGCAAAAGCCTCCCCCTACCCAATGCTTTACACATTCTCTTCATGAATATTCCTCTCCCCTTCTTATTATAGCCTCCCACTTTATCTTGCTGTTTCTTTCTCCCCAGGAGAGCTTTAGTTCCACTAAAGAAACCAAATATTTTGTACAAAACACCCATTCAATTTTTCTTCTGGCTTGTTTGCCCGAAGTCACCCAGACCATAGGGGAGAGATGCCCAGGATCTAAATTAAACCAGAACCAACACTTCTTGTTTAGCCCTTATTTTTTTTACCAGTCTCATGTAAACACATATTTAAGGAGCTGGGAGGAGCATCACTTTGAGAGATAACAACAGAGCAGGGTGCATCCCAGCCAACGCTGTCCTGTCTTGCAGAGAGCAAATGGTGGGATCGCAGTGTGTCCCTGCATGGCATGGATCAGATCAGGAGCACTTACATGGCTAAGCTGTGCCCCACCAGTGCACAGCACCCCCAGCCCAGGATGTGGGTCCTGACACAGCTTTAGAGACAGTTGAAGCAAAGCCAAGGGACTCAAAGAGAAAAGACAGGGAGCCAACAGACACGCAGCAGCAGGAGGACCCAGCCCCTTCCTCCAGAACAGGACTAAAGCATAACCTAAAGGATAACTTCCATTTACAGGCAGGCAGCACTCAAGCAACCACTCACGTTATACCTCAGGAACCAGCCGGGGAGCAAACACACATGTTCTTAAGCCTGGGTCAGCTCAGGTAACTGGGTTCAAGCTTCATGCTCTTAATACACAGAAAAGCAGCATTCCCAGCCTTGCTAAGACCCTGTGCTAGAGAAAACATCACAGGAGGCAGTTGCTGCCCAGGGTGTGTGAGCTTGGGTTGAGCAGCCCCACTCTCACCCCAACACTGAGCTCTCTTGGGTGCTCACACGGCTGCTTTCTGTGTGGATCTCCCCAAAATTACCCTCCGCATTTCACTCAGCAGAGCTCCTGCACTGTCGCTCCAGCACCAAATCACTGACTTTGTTACCTGAAAAGAGGTGAAAAACATGTCAGACCTTCTGGGTCTGGCAGTGCCAAACCCAGTCACATTCCTTCTTAAATCTCTGCTTTTTCCTAACGACAGATCAAAGCTCCTTTCAGCAGCAAGACTTTGAGGCATTTGCTAAAGTCTTTGCTGCAACCAGCAGCGATTGAGTGCAAATCACAGCTGACAAGTCAGCGCGATGAGCTTAGTGTCACCTTGAAGCATTATCAGGATCCAAGTTAAATCTTTCTAGCCAGGTCTAAGTAATTAAAGTTATTCCCCCCATAGTTTCTTCCTGTAGCTCTGGTACCTTTGCATTTCAGGTGTCCACTTAGATATGAATTTTACCACTAATTGCAGCTGAAGAATAAAGGGGAGAGGTTGATGGGACATACAACATGTCTGGGTCATTGCAAAGCTTTCTGCACAGGGTGGGTTTGTGCATGTGTGTGTGCACTGTACGCACCTGCAGGGTTGCAAATAGGACATGTTCCTAAGGTCCAAGCATCTTCTTGAGCCTGCAAACCAGCAGCACCAACCAAATGCTCTTTGCAAGAAGCCTGTGAGAACCAGAGCGATGCAAATCCAGTAGCAGTGGCTGATGGTGAGTTTGATGATGTGACTTTTTATGGCGGTTTCCAGAGGAGCCATCATCTTCTTGCATGGAATGAAACTCGCAGGAGGCAAGGAGGAAAGGATGGCAAGAGTGTCCCTCGTTTTGCTTCCCCCAGCACATCCACGCAGCAGTGCTCTGGGGCCAGGGCATGAGACTGGGGGTGGAGGAGCTCACTTGGAAGCTGGAGAAAGGGTTTGTGTCCTGAGTTCATCTTGGGGTGGGCAGATCTGGAGCAAACGCTGCAGGATCAAGCAAAGGCTCCTCAGGTGCTCGTGGAGAAGGCAGAGAGCTGGTGGCCACTTGATTTTCTTGTCCAGGTCCCACTGAAATCCCCAGGTTGGATTTTTGTACTGAGTTGATTGGAGTTTCTCACTGAGGGGAAAGAAAAGATTCCAGGCTTGGAAATTCTCTCTCTGGTGGGTTGGGGTTAGTATCTTGCAGTATATACCTTACCTTTTAGCACTGTCACTGCTCCTCCGATGAACTCTTCAGGCTCCACTGAGCAGAGGGGTCGTGGGGAGATCCCGCTGCAACCAACTTCAAGAAGACATTCACATCGTGTTGGGTTCGGTGGAACCAGTAAACTTGATTTATTGAAAAAAAATCTATTACATTTATTCCTTTATTACACAGGTTTAAAATATTTAAAAATAGCTCTTATGGGCATTACACTTCAATCTTATGACTTTATTGGACTTTGAAGAAATGTACAATATGCCATTCAACACTATAGTTTAAAAAGGGCCTTATGTACTAGACTTTGTTTTTTCCATAGGCTTTATTTTTCTTATCAACATTTGTTCAAGTCAATATATATTAAGGGAGGAGGGAAATAAAATTACACAAAAAGAAGGTCTGCAAATACAAGTAGTAATTTTATTGCAATATACCGTAGCTAAGTGGGCTGGGGGAATCGGGACAGATCGGAGCTCAGGACAATTACAACACCGTGGAAGTCGACAGAGGAATTTTTTTTTTCTTTTCTTAAAGCAATGAAATAAAAAGAAAAAATAAAAAGAAAAAAGCTCCTTTGATGAAAATTTATAACAGAATCACATGACCTGGGCAGGCGCACACGTGTGTACATACATCAAGATATGGCTTTTCTGTTGCAGAGAGGAACGTGCAACCTTTCCTGACCTTCCCACTGCTCCTGAACAAGGCTGTTGCCAAGGTGACTGAGAAGCTGAATTCTCCTATATATTATTATCATATTCTCCTTTTCACTGCTTTGCTGCCGGAGTCTGCAGGGTTTAGGGTAGCACCTTGTGTATTTTTTGTCCCCCAAGTGAAAAAACAACGCGAGAGAACAGAGCAGGAGAAGGGAGAGGGATGGACATGGCTCTCCCACACCGACTAGCACCGCGCGGCATCGCCGCTGCCTCCAGCACGGCTTTGCCTCCCTTCCTTGGCTACTGCTGCTCTCTGCTTGGGAAGGAGGGGGGAGAAGACATCAGATATAGGCTTTTCTTCACAGTAAATGTGATGTCTTTTCCTTTATGGTGAAAGCCCCCCTTTGGCTCAAGTGCTGCTGGAATACTCCAGGCCAAGTAATTAAAAAAGCACCCTGCAACATCTATTTTCCAGCTGAGAGATCTAACCGAGGAAAACGGGCAGGGGGAAGACACACGAACAAACACATGGAGGAAGAAGATGGTGTCACCAGGTTGAGAGCCAAAAACGCTGCATGGGAACAGAAAAATCCCATCCTGGCATTGCCACCGTAGGAAGACCAAGAGAACTGCAGACTCCCGGGAGCGCGGCGGGCGGCATCGCACCCGGCTTCAGCATCGCGTCAGGACAGCCAGCAACTACATAAATTAGCACCAGAAACATGCAGCGAGTGGGTACAATCTGCTGTGGCTCCCACCGCCTGAGAGGCAGCGATATTCTCGGGGAGAAAGGAGGAAAAAAAGATGTGAACACTTAATACTTTTTGTACATGGACCGTACTAAGCAATGAGTGGGTCTTCTACGTAACAAGTACAGAGGGGACATGCATTTATAATCAAAGACTGTAGCAAAAGCCTCCAGTCTGCGTTGAAAGCAGCTAAAAAGCAAAAGCTGGTGGGAGATTGGCCAATGGCAGGGTATCACCAGTGTTGTATTAAAGTCATTCAAATAGATAGCACCACAGAGACATGTAAAAATAAAAAGCACCTTTTTGTTTCCTTTTCTTTACACTTTATATTCAGAGAGGACCAATGGGTTTTCCCTTGCCACTGCAATCTGCCGCTGAGAATGGAGGGGGGGGGTTTAAATCATTATTAGTTTAAAAGAATGCTGAAGGAAAAAAGGAAGAATTAATTTAAAACATGGATGTGAAGGTAAGCAGGTGGATAAAAAGGCAGAGACTCAAAGCAGATCCTACTTTTACATCAGGGGTTTTGTAGAGACCTTGTTAAAATGTGGCTTTAATTTCCTTGTGTTGAAGGTAATCATTCTATAACATGGAATTGCCACCCCATGGGCCCTCATCCTGCCAAGGCTCATGCCTGGGTGCAACTCAAAGACCCTCCAGATCCAGGGTTGGGGTTGGGAAGAGGCAGGAGCTGCTGTCCTCATCCCCAGAGTTGATGCTTGGCTGGGCAGTGGTGGGAAGGGAGCTGGGTTCAATCCGGACAGGGTCACATGCATGTTTTGAAGCCAGAAACATTTCAGTATTTAAAATAATATACAATACAAATATTTACTTACAAACATACAAAAATATAAGCACCTTTAATACATGGGAGAGAGATGCCCAGTATGACTTTTCCCTATCCAATTCATGGGGTGTCATTTTGTAAAAGATGGAATTACGTGATTCAAGGGAGATACTAAACCTTCTGGAAGTAGCCATGACATCTGCTTGCTAGGGCTGATCCCAATCTGGTGGAAGTCAACAAAATGCCTCCAATGAGCTTTGGCAGGTTTGGTTTGCAGCCGGGACTGTTGGGATTTCCACGTCAGGCTGAACACTGGAGTTTCAAGGTTTTCCTCAACGATCTATAGACAAGTGCTTGGTATTGCTTTATGGCAAGAAGATGATGAAGCAGCAGAAGCAGCAGCATCCTTTGCTGGCAGTGGGGCCTGCTCGGTGGCCATGGAGCAGCAGCGGTGGGAGCAGCACACGGCCAGGTCCCCGGGCCACGCGTGCGGCGGTCGGTCATGAGATTCTGTGTCTGGTGGGATGGGTCCTCACGGGGCTCGGAGGAACCAGGGCAGGACGAGGAACAAAACGAAACGGGGATATAAAATAACCCATCGCTGTCCAGTTTCAGAACGTGCATGTGACGAGGAATTCTTTTTTTCTCTTTTTTTCTTGTTTTTAATTAATTAAATGGCGCAATGAGGTTACGAGGTTGCTCATTTGGAGACTAGTTTTCAGGTGGCTCTTAGCCCATGAAGCAAGCTGGTCCCACCTCGAATCCAAATTTCTGTGATGCTTCTCCGAAGTCATTGAACATGATGTCGACTATAGGAACTTGCTCTACTTTGGGCGTGTTGATTTCCAGGATAGTCTTCTGATAGCCCTTCTTTGCCTGATAGGGAGAAAAGGAAGAGAGAGGAGCTCTGGTGATGCCTCCAGCCCAATAACAGCAAGTTCGCATGGATAAGCATTCACCAGGCAAGCTGGGAACATGGTGATGATCTTTCTTACCCAGGCATTTCTGAGCGGAATTTGAGGCACCCAGTACCCAACCACACATTTGTCCTGCAGATTTAGCAGAGAGGTTCTCAAGCAGGATGGTGACCACTGACGACGGCCCCACTGTCCTAAGCCCAGACTTTGGAGCAGAAGAAGCTGCTGCCATGCACATCAAAAGACACTATGCTGTCAGCACATCCTCACAGCTGGAACAGGAGCCTGGTTGTGCTATAGCTGTTTTGCCTCCCTGAGGACATGCATGGGTTGTTGAGCAAATAGAAGCGATTTAATTTGAATATATTGGTTTGACTATTATCCGAGTGCTACCGGAAAGATCCCATTTAAAGTCTGATGGAATTCACAAGGTGATGGTGTCTTTTTAGTGTGCCTGGTAGCCATACACTTAGTTCTGAAATACAAATAATTATTAGAGGAGCAGAAGTGCCCCTGAGGGCGTACAGAGCTGCACAAACAAATGGATTTATGGAGCAGCTTTAGGCTCTACTGTACCCTCTGATTTGTGTGCCTCAGAAGAACAGGCTGTAGCACAGACTGAGCTGTGATAACATTCAAATAACAGCATGAACATCAGCCTTTAGTGTGGCCCTGCCAGGACTCCTGTGGCAACACTGTGCCAGGCACCCAACTTCATTTTCCACATGGTGGGGCTCAATCTAAAGTATCTTGCCTGTGGTTCAGGAAGGATGATCTACCAGGGTACCAGAGATGGTACAGGAGATGCAGAGCCTCTTTCTGCAAGGCTGCAATAAGCTCCTTTGTCATCTTTTACCTCCTTTCTACAGCCCACAGGAACATCTCTTGCAGAGAGAAGATGCCTGGGAGAGGCAACCAAGCAAATAAACTCGAAGGAGCTCCAGTCATCTTTCCATGCAAATATCAGATGAATGCCAGGCATCTGAGTCAAATCACTTAAACCAAAAGGGTTTTCAGCCAGCACATCTGCCTTAAAACACGCAACATGTGATCCTGCAACATCCCTGACACTTAAGAAGGGAACGGGAGAGGAAAAGCACTTTCCAGCGAGGACACATTGTGTTAGCAGGAGATATTAAGTACTTGAGGATAAACTACCCAACATGGCTTCAGAAGCGGGATGGATGGATGGATGCTCTTTCCCTCTCTGCCAGAGTGTTAAAAGAAGTGATTCTAATCTGATTTTCCTCATTGCTCCTACAGTAAAACACACGAATGTGCCAGAACAGAACCACTTTAATCTCATATTCTGTGGAGGGCTTTTTCTGTCAAACATCTCAATCTTTCTGTCCCGTGGGCTTCAAGCGCTGCAGTTGCAGAGGGTGAGAATTCTACGTGCCTCTGCACCAGCACGCTGGGGCTCAAAATAAACACCAGCAGCACCTGCTTTGCCAGATTTCTAGCTCCTGAGGGCAGATTTCACAGAGCTCAATCCCAAATCAAGCATCCAACCACCCAACAGGAAGCAGAGGCAAAGGGAGGATGCTGGGCGCCTTTGGAAACTCATCGCTTGCCTCTCTCTTTGCGAGCAAACAAGGCAAGAGCAAAGGCAAGGGGTCTTTTAAAAGCACCCTGTGGTTTTAGGCAGGTCCCTTTATGCACAGCCAGCAATAAAGCAAATCAACCTGATTCCTAGAGGTGCTGCAGCTCCATCCCTGGCGGTGTTCAAGGCCAGGCTGGACAGAGCCTTGGGTGACATGGTTTAGTGTGAGGTGTCCCTGGCCATGGCAGGAGGTTGGAACTGGATGATCTTAAGGTCCTTTCCAACCCTAACTATTCTATGATTCTATGATTCCCCTGGCCTCGAGTGGAACCACGTATTCCTAGCATTAGGAAAGAACAAGCTCAATGTCTCCCATGCTGGGGACAACCCTCCAGGCAGCTACATCAACAGACACAGGAAATGTAGAGGTGTTTGCACAGAGTCAAAAGGTGCTGGACAAGCAGGGGAGGAGATGGACACCTCCCGCAGTGCCCTGCACTGCCCACGTACCGCACAGCCATCGAGGGCGGCTCGGATGTAGGGGTTGTTGTCATAGGACATCTCCTCATCATTGGAGCCCAGGAAGCGGATGGCCTTGTCGTAGCTGTTGGTGGTGGCGTCGTGCCAGGCTACGGACTGGTAGCAGTTGTAAGTGATGTTCTGGTGGGCTGAAGCACTCAGGAGCCGGAGGAAGGTCATCTGCACCACGCCAATGGGGTTCCCGTCTGAATCCACGTAGGAGAGCTATGGGAAGTGGAGAAGGGGAAACACTGGGCAGTGAGGGGCAACACAACAAGTCTGGGGGCTCTGAGGACCACCAGTCTCACCCATTTTTATTATCCTGTGCATGGGGCTTGATCTCACCACCTCGCTGAGGTGCAGACCCTGCCACAGCCACAGGGCTGCAGGACACGGCTACTGAGGGGCAGTTCATTTTGTTTGTGGGATGCAGTCTGGTTGTGAGCTAAAAAGATCAGGTTAATTCATGGCAGGAGCTAAAAAGAAGAGGGATTTCAGCCCTGGTTGCAAGAGAGTGCAAATCTGGGGATACATATCTCAGGCTGAAGCCAATAGTGAGCATACTTCTCCAGCTTTTGAAGTGGAGAGAACCGATTTCTGTCAGGTCTGGGGCTTTGTCTGTTCTATTTGATACTATTTTCTGACTGTTGTGGGTACTTCATTCTGCACACACGGAGGTATCTCCCATTCGTTCTTCCTGGGTGCCAACACGCTATCAGAACTTGTTACTGTCCTCTATGGACAGTGGGTATCTTTAGAAACAACCAGGAGAAAAACACAGGCACACAGGCAGTGTGGTGTTCTTCAAGGTATCACGAAACATCGAGTTGTTGTGCAAGTTGCAAACAGTAGAAGAGATTCATAACCAGGCAATAAACCAATGAATTCAAAGGTAATATGAATAAATAGATATACCAACCGGTTGTCAGGATACCGTTGCACTGTCCTCCTGAGAGTGAAATATGACTGACCATGAGGGAGCCGCGCATGCCAGGAGAGAGCGAACAGCAAACCACCAGGACGTGGAAGGATGGGGCACAAACTGTCAAGTGCATGGCACAAAGACGCGTGGCATTGCTTGTCTGCAGAACTTACTCTTCTTATTTCAATCAGGGCTTAGTTTGGGTGACTGACTTGTTGAGAGGTCTCAGTTCCTGCTTTGCCTCTGGGGATTGCACAAAGCCCTGTCCCACCTTTGTGACTGGAGCCACTGGGAACCGGCTGCCTGCATAAGGCTGGCTCATGGGAACATGGGTTTGCAAAAATCAATCCTTTTCTGGTTTCTCTGTGATAGTATTTCCCTGTGGCAGATGCCATATGGCTGTGAAGGATAACAGGACAGGATGGGTGGCAGGCCCTGTTAGAGCTACTGGGAACTGTGTGTAACACACAGGGGAGGAAAGCAGAGTCCAGAAAAAACCCACATCTGCATCCCTTTTATCCCTCTAATTCAGTTTGGCTGCATTGTGAGAAACAGTAAGAAATCAGATCCAAGAACTCTGTGTCACTGATTAATGATGGTGCAGAAGCACCAAACCAAGATGTTTTCTTTGTGTTTCATCTCCTATGCCCTTCGTCCTTCAGCTATCCCCAGAAGAAAGGTGAGCACACCTCATGCAAGCGCTGAGATTCACACGGAGCCGTTTACGCTCCCTCAGTGCTGAGCAGCCGGGTGGAAACCTTCCCCACAGCATCAGGGATCCCTGTGGGGCTCAGCCCCCCAGGAGACCGTGCTCAGGCTGCATGGAAAGACACCAGGGACCTTCTCGGTGGCGTACCATGGGCAATGCAGCACCCGGGGGGACTCAAACTCATTCATCTCACCCGCTACACACAGATTTTAACTGATGCTGGATCCAGGCAAATGTCTCCCTAGTTTACAAATCTCATGGTTCCAAGTACTGACTGGGGAGAATGAGAGGTGTTTGAAATTAAAGTAAATACTCAAACTATACTATTCTGGCTCAGGTGCTTTGTGGTTGGCTTAGGCAGGTCAGGTTTGCTTGGGCAGGTCAGGTTTGCTTAGGCAGGTCAGGTTTGCTTAGGCAGGTCTTCCACGTGCTGGTGGCTTTTTTTCCCAAAGAGAAAATGCAGGACAGGTGAAAAAAGAAAGAAAACAGCAACACAGAACGCTGGAACAAAGAGTTCCAGGTAGCACTGAAATTCCTGTTTAACAAACTAAAGGGCCCTAAGGTCTAGGTTGGCAATTCAGCTTCTAACTTGGTTGATAAACAGACTGAGCAGGGAAAAACAAGCAGAGAAGGTGGAGAAATGGAGCTACTCATAACATTAACTGATGGAGTGCTCTGTAATTAAGCTATGAGAAGCTGCCCTCCAAGGAGCTTTGAGGCTGCAGCCTTGGCTTTGTGGCCCTGTTCAGTAACGCAGAGAAGCTGCAGAAGCCATATCCTTCTTGTGGGCAGAACCAGAGCAAAACGTGTTTAGTGGCAACGAAACGCGGCTTAGGAAAACAACGCCGTGGTTTGCTTTGTTGTTTGCCTTTAAGGTGGAAGTTTGGGCACTGCAAGAGACCCCTGCCCTGCAGGGGCAGATCAGTGCAGTTCAACAGAGCAGCTCCTGCTTCTGGGGCAGGTTGGTTTTAGCCACCGAGCATTTCCTTTTTCCATGTTCTCATTTGACTGGGCTCGTTATCTGCATCCTGCTCATCCTACAGGGGTTGATACCCACACAGGAGGGTGCTGGGGCTTAAGGAGACCTGGCACACACTCATCAGCTGCTGCTCTGACCTCCCTGACCAGGGCTGAGGTTCTGTGGGAGTGATCTATCCACAGCACGGATGTCCTGTTACAGGACAAAACACCAGAGCTTTTTCTCTTGTACGTGCTGCTGCCTTGCTGGCTGACATCAAACATCTTCTGACCTTAGGACAGGACTTGAAAAAGTCCTTAACTGGGACTATGTCAAATTCCTGTCCATCAGGCTTGGCCAATGCACGTGGCTTGAAATCCTTTAAACCTTTGAAGTTTTAAGTCCTTTAAAGCAATGACTTCATGTCTCCCAAGCTCTGGGGGTGGTGTGGGAGCTCCTGATGTGGCTCAACTCCAGTGCGAGAGACAAAACCCATCCTTAAGGAAACCCTGCCCCAGAGCAGAGATGTACAGATTCACACCTCACCCTGGGTACAGCAAGCATGGGCTGTGCTAGCACTGTGCCCTGCTCCTGGCCTTCTAGTCAAGCCAATGGGAGAAGTGAACCCACTGGGTTCTATTTCTTTGTCAGTATTCCACCTTAAACATCTGTACTGCAACATGGGATAGGGATTAGTCCGGCATGCAGAGCGCAACAGGTCTGGCCATACCAAAGCAGATGAGGTGCTCTGATTCAGACTAGGGCCGAGGTTAGCCACTTACCAAAGACCCCCGCTTGTATTGACTATACCATGTGGAAGGCTGCTCTTTGGGCCAACGAGCCATTTTACTCTGTAAAATATGACAGGGGTTAAAGAAAACAGAAAGCACCAAGATGCATCTTACCAGTTTACCGCGCTTGAATTCACTGAACCAGGAGCCTGGGTTTTCCTTTGGCCAGGAAGTAATTCTAGCCTAGTTTGTGGAGGGCAAAGGAGGAGAGAGAGAAAGAAGAAAAGAAAAATCAATTAAAAAGTTGCATTCAGTTCCCCAAGCAGAGTGTGCACGTCTTACAGAGCCTGTCCAACTTCCCTTACACTGCTTTCTTAATCTTTATACACCACTAACAACAGCAATTAGCATCACCCTAAGGTGCCAGCAGCCTCTCATGCAGAAGGGACAGCGTGGTGCTGCCTAGCAGCGCCTTGGCATGAGCCTCCTTGGCTAAGGGCTAATGGTGTCTGCCTCCTACATACTTTGGATGCAGAACCAGCAGAGCAGTCTGTTGGCAGGAGAGATAAAAGGAAAGATAGGGAGGGAAAAAAGGAAGTATCAGAGGTAAAGGATCTTCATGGGAGGGCTGGGGTGGAAAAGCAGTGCTGATAGTGGGGAAGGCTGCTGTCTCTCTAACACCAAATCCAGATGCTGTGGGGCTGGGAAAGGCAAAGAATGTGATTAAGGAAAAGCCTCTGCCTGCCTTTGGCACTTGTGTAGCAATAAGGAGCAGCATGGACAGCACATCCCCCACAGTCAGTGGTGGAGCATCACACACAGTGAAGGTCCAGCTACCCGGAGCAATGCAGGGGGTGACCTTGGCAAGAAATGAGCTGTTGGAGCATCCTTTATGGCAGCCGCATCTAATCAGCTGAATCGCTTTTCAGGTCAGAGCACAAGGGAGGAACGTGGCTGCTCCCTGCTTCTGAACCCTCCCACGAGCTCCTGCACTGCTGCTGTAAATCCCTCCAAAAACAACGGCCAAGCTCCATACAGGTGTCTTGGGATCATCCTTTCCTTGCCAGTACGTGAGCCATAAAGCAAGTCAGTGTGTTTCTGCTGGGTTAAGGATGGAGGGAAAGGCGGTATGGCTTAAAGTCTGCTGTGGCTTATAATAAAACCACTCAGCCAATACTGAATGCTGCTGTGGTAGCTGGTTTCATTCCCCTACGTGGGAAAAGAGCAGGCTGAAGCTTTTCCTTATTTACAATGTATTGCAAAAGTGGAGCACAATTTGTATTTGAGGAGCATCGTAGTGCTCAGAAAAGCGACTCCACTGTGGACGTGGTGAGGCCAAAGAGCCACCCACAGGAGCCTGAGCAGCCCCAAGATCAGGGGCAGACTCTGTGTTTCAGCTGTCAAGATTTAGAGGAAAGCCATGGCAAGTTAGTGCAAAGGGGAGGAAATCCATCTCCTGCTTAAACAACCCTAACAAAAACCCAAGGAAGATTTATGTTGCATGTTACTTGTCCTGCTCTGGCCCGTATTTCTGGTGGATGAAATTCAGGAAGCAAATGGCTTTCAGTGAACAGCTTTGCCTGCACCTTAACCCAGCACAACTGAGGCACTGAGGGAGCTCCCCAGGCTGCTTTACAGGAGTTTCTGCTTGGCCAGTGTGAGGGCTGGTCCCCAGGCACTGGGGAGAGCAGCTCTAGAAAACAGCACAGGGGACAGGGTATGGCTGAGCTGAGCACATCATTACACAAAGGACTCGGTCAACTTCGTGCATCGGCGCCAGGAAGAGCATGGAGGTCAGCTGTAACCATTGAGGAGCATTTACCCACAAGAAACACCAGGAAAAATGACAGGAGATAAACGTTTATCTGCTCTGCCTCAAGACACAGCAAGGGCAGAGGAATCAACGGTGCCTGTGCATGCAGACAGCAGAGCAGCCTGGCTGCAGGAGGGAAGGAGTTAAATGAAGCTCACAGTTCCTGCACCAACACACACTTCTGCCTCTCTAAAGCAAAGTAAAAAGGTGTTAGCATTTATCGTGCCTGGGAAATCATCAAAGACTTGTCCCAAATCACAGTTTAAATCTGACTTACTCGAAGAAATTATCTTTATAAACATATTCCTTGTTTTAGACACCAACGCTGCATAACAAAGACAAGTTCTGGATCTTTAATCCTTACTTGCTATTGTTCAGTTCTCCTGAAATGGACTGTCTATGAATATTCATATTAGGAAACATATCACCATGATATGGGAGGGGGGGAGTTGTATGGACTTACTCCTTCAGATTTCTTATCAGGGAAGATGCAAGTCTCTCCACCAGCTGTGAAATTACAGTACACTTTGAAAGAGTCCCTGGAACATCCTTGGTTAGGGTCAACCCAGTATTCACCTGGACGCACAAGAGGGAAGAGAAGGGAAGAAAGAATCAGCACTGTGAAGGAAGGACGATTCAGCAGCCATCTTATCAGGAATGTTTCATCTCTGGCATAGGCCACTGTTTCTATCTATTTTTTGGAAACCAGGTTATGATCTGACTCTACATCACACTGTGGCACCTTATAGGAACAGCTGATTTTCACCATATACCCCCATTCTTATAATAGAATATATATATAGGAAGGAACCTGCAATGATCATCTAATTCAACTCTTCTCTATGTATTCCTTCTTTGTCAGCCACATTCCTCATGAGGCACCAGGGGCAGGGACCCCCCAAATCCCTTCTCTTCCTGCACTCGCCTGTAATCACTGTATGGAGCTGGGAAACTCACGGTGTTTTCCCCTCATCCCCCCTGTCCTGGGACCCACCGTCTGGGAAATCAGGGTGACAGAGCTGCAGATCCTTGCAGGTACGTGCTGGGTTATGTTGAGTGCCCAATGGATGCTTCATTTGCTCAATTTCCAGTTTCAAGGAATTCAGCGAGCCGAAAATTTCCTCCATGCCATCTGCATAGTCCATGTAGTTGTCGGCATTCCCATCGTCCACCAGCTGGCTGGCGTCAATGTTCCGCCTGGTCCTCTTGGAAGACTGGATGGGCAGTGGCTGGATGACTTCTCCAGGAGGACCCTGATTTGTAGGGAAAGAAGATACAACTGCTCATTGCACTGGCAGCGGGGAAGGGACAGAAGAGGTGGCCAAAGCAGCCACCAGTGCTGAGAAGCAGCATCACAAGACATACACATGACATGTAAAACACCCATGATGGCACTGATAAAAACCCCGGCCACCAAACTTGAACATTGGATCCATCTTCTCTTTACCCATGCGTAACTTCTGCCTTCACATCCTGCTTTCTTCCCCAGCACCTCTAGCAGCTGTCAGTGCATTGCAGGGACTCCTGATAGGCTGAATCTCTGCCCAGAAATGTTCTAGCCCCTGATATTACAACACCCATTAAATGTGAGCCCCATTTCATGCTTCATGTAATGAGTTCTACTTACAGGAGGCCCTGGGGGCCCAGGAAGACCAGATTCACCCTTTGGACCTGTTGGACCCTGGGAGGAAAAACAAGGGAAAACCACGAGTCACACAGGGAAAAGCACTCGTCACTTCCAGCACATCCCAAACGTTATTTCTTTTAATAGTCTCTTGTGGCAAAAACTGTCTTCCTGTCCCTTCTTTCTGTGCTCTCCATGCACATCAGAGGGGTCTCCTTGCATCTCCCTCCAAAGGTGCTTAAGGAAAAGAGAAGATCAGTCAAATGGTTGGGGTTAAACAGTCAGATTTTGCTGAGGCTTCCTATGGAAAAGGAAGGCTGTTCCAGTGCATGGCGACGAGAACCCTTCAAACCAACCCAAGGGTTTATAAATCAAATAAAATCTAAAAATTAATTGAACACTGAATTCTGCATGGGAAGGAGAATTAGGAAGCTGCCCAAGAGGAATTTTTAGCTGCCTGCATGGGAGATCTGTAACATGAATCTTGCTTCCCTGTCACATTCTCATTCTCACTGTGTTCTGCACTCCCAGCTCGCCACCTCCCGCTCCATCGTCTATTTTTAATACCCGCCGCCTTACACAGTAGGTTTTCTCCCAAGGACTGTGCACTGGAACCCTCCTCGAGATCTCTGCTGCACTGATGTTCACTGAAGTACAGTGAGTGCAGCAGAAACCTTCCCCAGTTACCACTCCTGGGCTCAGGCAGTTTGAAAAGGCTGCGCTTGCTAAGGCCATCTTTGGCCAGTTGCCTTAATGCCAGTGACAGGGAGGAGCTGCAGTGGGTTATACACTTAATAACTGCACCTCTGCTTCTTCATTTAACAATGTCTATACTCACTGATGATCCTTTAGCACCTTTGGGACCAGGTGGACCCTGTGTGGAGAAAACCAGAGCAGAGTCAGTACCGTTCTAGCAGAGAAGGCAGCAGACTTCCCTTAGAGACAAGGTTAGACAAGGTGGTTTTTTAAATTCACTTCTTTTCCCACTTTTCCCATCCACTGGAGTTCAGGGTTATTTGCCAACATAGAAAACGCATTTGTGTCAGATCCATCTGTGTCACTGCTCCACACTCCTGCCTGGATGGGGGCTGGAAAAGCTGCTGGGTCATTGCTACAGCCCAGGGCTGGTCCTGGCTCTGCGCTGAGGGCACCCAGCAAATGCTGCTTACCCAAGGTGCAGCCTTTGGGCATCCAGTGAAAAATGCACCAAGAGCAAAAGGGGCATGAAATCACCATGCGATTGTAGCTAACCCAAAAAACAGGAGAGGGACAAACGACTTCCAGCCTGCCATGCCCACTGAGCTCATCTCCCGGCTTACCCATCACCCCCAGTACTTCCGTAACCCAGTCAAGTGTTTTTAACAGGCTCAGCTGGGCAAACCCATCCCCATCAACTTCCTCACACAAGGTCAGGCCAGAAAGGCTCTGCTGGGTGTATCTGGGAGCACGAAGGTGACTCCACAAAGACTGGGTAGCCCCTGAGGAATTCAAAGGCAATGGCTTGTCGCATACCGGTAATCCTGGTGGCCCTGGAGGTCCGATCGGTCCAGAAGGACCTGTGATACCCTGGAAAATAAAAGCAGAAAAGCATTGGTGTATATGCACCACTGCTGGCATGAAACTACACAACTGACATCTGCTCACAGCTGATGAGGACCGAATGGAGGACTGAATGGAGCTGAATGAGCTGAATGAAGGACTCTATTCAAATCTGGAGGTTTAAGTGGGTTTTAAGCATGTGCACAACCAGGGAATCTCCTACCTTATTTGGCACACAGTTGTAAAAACCTGTCCTCTAGATGCATATTTAATGGTACCATCCCTCCAAGTCTATTCAACTCGTTTTCAGATGACCCTTGAGAACCTGCTTCCCACTAAATTGGGTGATTTTGGGGCACGTCCATCTCACACGTACAATAAACCACATTAATATAGAAAATATTCTTCAAAAATTAGCCAAGGTTGAGCACTTCTGCTATGCCACAGTTGCTTAAAGCAGCAAACCCCACAGCTCAAAAGCACGTTCCATTCAGGTCTTATGGAATACTTACCTGCTCTCCTTTGGGTCCTGCTGAGCCCTGGGGGCCTGGGAGACCTCTGTCCCCCTTTTCTCCCTGCTCTCCTGGTGGTCCAATAAGACCGATTAAACCTGGATGACCCTATGGGAAAGCAGCAAATGTTAATGATGATCTCTCACTTGAGGTACCCAAACGCCAAAGCCACCCAGCAAAGACATTGCCAGGTACATCCCAAATGTCTAAGCAAGGTTATAGGAGTTTGCCACCTGCAGGATGCCTCTACAGTGGCAGACATGAGCACCAGGTCATGCAGTGAGATCATGTGTGTTATCCTCACCTTCTCTCCTTTAGGACCAGAGTCTCCTTTAAGACCAGGCAAACCCGGTGGGCCCTTTGAGAGACCGGGGAAAACAAAAGAGAGAATGAATTCATGTAAAATGCATTCACCCCTGTCAAAAAACACATAGAATTTGATGGTTTGGACGTACCATTGGGCCTGGAGGACCATCTGGGCCAGGGGATCCTGGGAGACCTTGTTCACCCTGTAAAACAGTGCAATTCCCTCAAAACAATTACTCAATGCTCCCAGCTGGGATTATTCCCATTAGTGACCTTTCCTCATCTGGCCCCTGTGCCAGGGAACATTTGCCCTGCCTTCTCACAGGTGGTAAAGGCAAAATGATTTATGCTCCTTTCATGCTCAAATCCCTACTGGAAAAGGGAC
Source organism: Coracopsis vasa (assembly GCA_026283785.1). Taxonomy (NCBI): domain Eukaryota; kingdom Metazoa; phylum Chordata; class Aves; order Psittaciformes; family Psittacidae; genus Coracopsis; species Coracopsis vasa. The sequence goes on from JANHGB010041293.1 coordinate 22,241, forward strand.
CTTGTAGGTCATGGAAACTCTCACCCATGGAGAGGGTGTGAGCAGACTCAAGTCTCAAATAAAACATGGTGGGAGGTGATATTCACTGTTGCATTATTTCCACTAAATAAGTTTAATCTGCTGTCAGGCATTTAAGCATCTCACTGGGAGAACAGAATCTTCCAAGCAGACAGGTTACGGTAAGCACCAGGAACAACTCTGCCCAGCAGCTTCTCAGACTCTGCTCAGTTTGGGAATACTCACAACTGGACCAGGAATCCCTCGAAGACCATCAGGGCCGGGCTTCCCTGGAGCACCCTGGGGACCAATTGGGCCAGTCTTGCCAGGAGGTCCTTCCAAACCAGCTTCACCCTAGATGCAAGAGGCAGCATGGTTTAATTTGCATTGGGGCATCAAGCGATCTTGAATACACTGTGGCTGCTGCCGGATGTCACAGAGTGAATGTTGGTCCATGCAAAGCATGTAAAGCTTCCAATACGTTCATTTTCCTGCTGCTCCCCACCATTTCTGCTGATTTCCAGCAGGAACAGCCTCAGAGACTGTGAGCTCTCCGAGCTGTCCCGTATCTGGTCCTGGGATATAAGCTAGCAGGGACATCCTCTGCCACCAGCGCTCCCACAGCTGCCACAACAACTGGGCCTATAATTTGCAATCCCACTCTCCATCTCCCCAACCAAATCAACCCTGGTCCAGTAACGCTGCTTCTGCCCTGGGAAACAGCACAGGGCTGTGCACGCCTCCCATTTACAACACACTGAATTGCCAAATATGGCACTTTGCAATTCCAAACCAAGTAAAACATTCCCATGACCTCAGCAGCCCTGATTATCTCCATGGAGTTTGTGAAAAGATGAAACATAAGCTTAGGTTGGAGGCCAACAGCCCCAAATTCAGGCTAATTTGTTGTAACAGGCAGAGAAATCAAATCACTGTCCTTCAAACACCAGCACTGTCAGAGGGAGGTCCTTTTGACATACAAATGGCAGCAGAAGTGACCCCCCATCCAGCTCTTACCTTGGCTCCTTTCTCTCCTTGCCTTCCTTCAGGACCAGCTGGACCAGGAGGGCCCTAGAGGAAGCACAATGTAGATGCAAAACACAGTTAGATCCCAGAGATCTGAAATGGTCCATTGGAATTAGCAAAATGATGCTACAGCCCCAGGGAAGAAGACAAAATGAAGACAAATATCTCTGAAAAGCTTTTTAAATTAGCTTCTTGCTAAATGAATCCCTGGGCTCTGCAGCAAGGCAGGAAGAGCAGGAGCACCTCATCCTTGCGTTTTCTTTTGGGTGTTAAAATCTCAGTAATCCAGGGGATGTGGCTGACAATTTCCCAGCAATTCCCAATGGCTGGGATGGTGCCTCATGATATTCTTTTTAATTATTTTTTATTTCACATGCTACTGCTTCGCATTTACTGTAGACCTACCACTAACATTAGTTTCACAAACTCAATACAAATACACTGGGAAGAACACCCCTAAACCACCAGCTTACCCTTTTTCCTGGGGGTCCAGAGGGGCCTGGCTCTCCCGTGGGACCAGGGGAACCCTAGATGGAGAGGGAAGGAGAACAAGCCATAACTGCACCATGAGACTTGGGAAGGAGGAGCAAATGTGTAAAACTCGAGTTGAGCTCTGGAGTTTGTGCTGAGCCGAGGCGTGGGCAGCACAACTCCCAACACCTCCTCGGGGTGCAGGTGGTTTCTTGTTTTATCCATTCCCACCAGGAAATACCATAAGGCACAGCAAAGTTTAAATGAAAGAGTTTTGTTTTCCCATAAGTTAATGTTTGCCTTGGGGATGTATTGCTAAGCAGCCTGGGTGGATGCAGCAGCCAGGCTGACACAGGCACCAGGGGACCAGCGCAGCAGAAGCTGGTGGGAATTGGATGCTGTATGCCCTTGGACCTGTGTACAGAAACCATGGGGAGTGATGGCAACAGAGCTCATCTATCCAGTTACTCACGGTCTGTCCAGGTTCTCCATCATCGCCTTTGTCACCAGGAGGACCATCTTGACCCTAAAAAGGTAGAAGAAAGAAACAAGTAGATGTATTTAGGGTATGAATACAGCTGCAGAAAGCATTAGCAGCAGCAGAGTGTTCAGTGGTCTTCATGCCACCAGCACCATCCCTTCCCATCTCCTGTTGGGAACACTGGTAACAGCAAATGTCCTATGTCAAATATTGTGGGTAGCAACACTCATACAGCTACTGCCCCAAAGGTTGTAGCACTGTCAGACAAACAGTCTGATGGTGCAGCTCCTTACTCTTTCCCAAGTAAAGGAAGAGTAAATTCCAGAGGAGCTGCTGGTGAATGAACAGCACACTGCTGTATTTCACTAAACCAAGAGGAACAATCTAACTGCCCTTCTGTGAGACAGACACTTACCGCTGGACCAGGCTCTCCAGGAGGACCAGGGTCACCAGGGAAACCAACCGGGCCCTGCAGAGAGAGAAGAGGGATATCCCCAAGTCAGAGAGATTGCGTCTGGAGCACTGTGGAGCACTGTGGAGCACTAGTGCCTGTGACCCCAGAGACTACACAGGGAGTCACCCTACGGAGCAAAGCCCCCGTTCTCCACCCTCAAACAGTCCCAGATCACATCCCATCTTCTCATCTTCAGTGACTTCATCTTGTCCCAGCCACCAGCTGAGCTCTGCATCAGGCAAACGAAGCAACACTGGGAGCTTCATTTGGGTTTTCATAAATACATTGGACAAATGACAGCAAAATCCTCGCAGCTTTGGGGATTGTGCAGGTTAGAAGATTTTGCCTTTGCTTACTACATGATGCTTGGTTACTACATGATCACAGGAAGATCCTCTCAAGGCATTTAATGACTAAAACACTTCACCATTCTTCTCCATACAATGTCTATTGTTTACTTCAAACGAGTCTGAGACCAGCATTCAGACAATAGGCTTCAAGCAGTAATGTGAGATCCCCAAAGCCCATCTGTTGAGAGTGATGATTGACTTTCCTGCCTCCTCTGCTTATCACAGCAGAAATTTCTTCAGCAGACAAGCATCAAAGAAGCTGGCAAGATAAATACTGTACCATTGTCATCTGGTATAAATCAGTATAGCTCTACTGGCTTCACCAGAGCTACAGCAATCAGCATCAACAGGGATCTGACCCTACACGTACAACTCCCAAATTCACATAAACCTCCACACTGCTTCAGAAGCTTCGTTCTGGTGCAGAGGACCTTGGAAATGCATAAGCTGAAGTGCAAAGTGAACCTACTGCAGGCCCACCATAGGGGTGAGCTTTCTGACAGCCTGCAAAAAGAACCAGTAATTCAAGTACTGCTGGAAGGTGAGGTACAGCTGGGTCTCTTCCTCATCAGCACCCTAAAGAAGGGGATCAATACCATGTATCATTGGAGGAGCAATTCTGGGGCTGGTAAACTGTTCCAGATTTCCACAAAGATCTCCAGAAAACACCTCTTCATGCAGAAATCTCTGCTGGGCAAGAGAAGGGAGCACTGCTTGGGCAGGAGGGGTACTCACAGGGCTGCCTTTGGGACCATCATCGCCTGGTGGACCTTTGGGGCCAGGTGGACCAGCAGCACCAGAGGGACCTGCTTCACCTTTTTCACCTCTTTCACCTTTAGGACCCTGTAAAGGAAAAAGGGTCCTTCTATTTTCCAGGAAAACAACTTACCAATCTCTAACTGCTCTTTGATCGGTTCTGAGAAAGCAGCTTTATTTGTATCTCAGAGCACGAGAACATGATTTAGCAGTCCCTTCCCACGAAGGCTGAATGGTGCTCATGATGTTCAGCCGTGGGTAGCCCATGTTCGGTGACTAAACGTTACACTATAAATACCCAGGAACATGGTGATGTGTCACCCAATGCCCAGACCAAGAACATGACTGGTTCAGCCCCTGCAGCTGAATCCATGCCTCTCCTACACCTCTTAACCAGCTCTTCAAAGGCCACCCATGACAAAAGCTCTTCTCCATCAGAGCAAGGGCCACCCTGCAGTGTACTTACCGGGAGGCCAACCTCGCCAGGAAGACCAGGCTCACCAGATTCACCAGGCTCACCCTGCAGAGGGGAAAAGGGGATGAGCAAACCTGTACTTCTGCAGGGTGCTGAGGTTACTGACCCAGCCAAGCCTCAGGCAGCTTTCCCTGGATGCTTTTTTACCTTCTCTCCTACTGCACCAGGATTTCCTATTCCCCCAGGAGGACCCTGTGGACCATCTGCTCCTGGTGGTCCTGAGGGACCTCTGGGTCCAGGTGGGCCTGGTGGGCCCTGAGAGAGAAAGGGGAGACAGATTTAAGACACATTTCTTGGAGCAACGTCTGTGCCAGTGACAAATAGAGAAGTACAAAAACATCTCACCATTTGCCCAACGTCACCCGTTTCTCCCTTCTCACCAGGCGGTCCAGGCAAGCCCTGTGGAAGGGAGGAGTTTGAGCTGTGAACACCTCAGGTGGAGCCCCAGCTCTCGTCACCCCGAGCCCTCCCTCGATGCTGCAAATTACCTGCAAGCCCACTGGGCCAGGGGGACCAGGGAAACCTCGGGGTCCTTCATCACCTTTCTGACCAAAGAGGCCTTGCTGCCCTCTAGGACCTGGCTCTCCATCAGCACCCTAAGAGGAAAGGGTCTAGCACAGGTTAGCAAAGGCATGAGACAGATGCAAAGCCCCATGCCCACCACCTCCTTCTGCTGCCAGTGGTAATGCCCTGCGCATCAGCAGTGGCAGGCAGGAACTGCCAATCCTTGCAGTGCTTCCCAGGGGATCTTAGGTAAGAAAGTGGATTTCTGCTATCAGGGGACAATACTCACAGCGGGGCCGGGCTGACCGATCGGACCCTGTGGGCCAGTAGGCCCTGGTGGACCCTGTCATGAAACAGAAGAGCAACATCAGCATCAGGAGCTCAGGGTAAAAAGACCTCACCTGGGAAAGGTGATGCCTTTCAAGACAGCCTCCGTTTAATGTGCACTAATTCCCAAAACAGAGGGAGGGAACAGACGGGTCTCCCCACACACACCAGCATTCCTCAGCCCTGGTGCCAATGGCACAGCAGACACATCTCAATGCATTTTATCTCCAGCAAAACACTATCACATCACTCAGCTCTATCTAGATACTTCAGTGTCATTTATCCTCCCCTGGCTCTGAGCAGTGCAGAAAGGGTGCCTGAGCGTGCTGCAGACAACCAGAAAACGAGCTACAGCCCAACACCTGACTTGAATGGCAGGAGCTGCTCATGATATTTACACAGTACAGGGGGACATGGAAACATCTCAGTGTGCTCCTGGGAGCTGCCGGCTCACACCTCAGGTCCTCCCTCTTTTCTACATCATGTGGGTATTTGGTGAAGCAAAGAAGATGAAGCGATGACAGAAAGGAATGAAATTGGTATTTTCTGTTTCCAGCAACTCGCACACCAGAACCACGCTCCTCCAGGGAAGCAGCTTTGGCAGCAGCCACCCCACTCACCTGCTCCCCCTTGTCGCCCTTGCTGCCCTTCTGCCCGGGCTCCCCGATCTCGCCCTGCCAGGTACAAAGGGACACAGTTAGCTCACGTGGTGACCACTTCCATATCCCAGCATTCAGGCTGTTTGTCTGCATCCCTCATCCCAAAGATCCCATGGAAATACGCCAGAATGTTCTGAAAAAACCAGAGGTTTGGACACTCCTGGTGTACACTAAAACGTCCCACAGCTGCCACGCAATGTGAGAACCACGGTGTTGCAGCCGTTGTCAGCAGTGATGGGTGTTTCATCCCAGAGTCCTCCAGACCAGAGGGGCTTAATTAGTGAGCGGGGGAAGGTAACTAATTGGGAAGGGCCAGACACCCGTGGGCATGCCGCCTGCTCCAGGCTTTGAGGGGTGATGGGTTTCAGATGGGTTTCTGCCCATCATCAAGAAATACCCTTTAGGTGATGGCCAGCAGCACATCCAACCCTCTGATGGAGGCAGCATGGGGGCAATGGGGCACATTGCCCAGGTCCTTCCCAGAATGACCCGCGCAGCAGGAGCTGCTCCTCCCACCTTGTCTCCATCCTCGCCGGGGGGGCCGACAGGACCTGCTGGACCCGGCAGTCCCACCGGGCCCTGGATGCCATCCCTGCCAGCCGGCCCTTGGGGACCCTTCTCGCCCTGGAAGCAGAACAAGCAGCAGGTCACACAGAGCTCTCCTCCAGCCAGCCCGTTCCATCCCATTAATGCTTTATTCAGCTGCTAGTGACCCCTGACTGCATGGACATACACAGCAGAACAGGTTTTTCACTGATATTTCATCAGACTCTGTACTCACTGTCTGCAACAAGACAAAATGTCCATCTTGAGAGATAAAGAAGGAACAAACCTATCTAAATGGTGAATGCCCAGATCAGAGCTGCAATTTCACTGCTAGAGCAACATACCCAGATTTGATCTCAAGCCTCTGCCATCTCTCTCTGGATGACAAACAAGACCCCAGGTAATTTATATTCCCACAAGCCAGTTTTTCCTGATTCTGGCCCCAGCACCCCCTGCCTGCTCCCTCCTTGGCTGAACCCCAGCTAATGGGGGTATCTGCTTGAACATCCACTTGTGTTCCTCAGACCTGGAGCCTTCAACCACATTTGTTTGTTTTATAGGAACTGAAGAGTGAGTATTTTTTGGTTTCCTCATACATAATTTAATTGCATCTGAATCCTGGGTGCTCTCTCCTGAATAATTAGATGCCACACAAATTGCCCATTCATCTATGCACTGATACATCACATAGGTACTTGGCAGGACAGATGTTCAGAAAGCTGATTCACCAGGAAATTCTTGCCTCTGGACTAGCTGCTGGGGTTTATAATAAGCAAATATGAGATACAGTGGCTGATAAACACTTCTGATAACAACAATCACCGTAAGTGTCCTCATGTAGTCTGGAACACCTGATGCCAGTGTTTGCTCCTTTTGCTGGGTCTGAAAGCTGAGCTCATGCTTGAGGCATCACAACAGTCCCTGCAGAGCCCCTTGGGTGTGAGCTGGAGGCCCAGCCTCCCTCCTGGGGCCCGGGCTGTGCTCTCCAGGGACAGAACACTCATCCCAGCCCACTCCCTCCTGCCACACGTGGCATTTCACGCGCGTGCCTGGAAGCGAAAGACGTGTGAGTTTGCGCGGGCTGATGGTGAACGCTCCGGAGAGGGACCATATGGCAGGGCTCAGCCACGCTCTGCACGAGCGGCTCTTCCCACAGGCGGGATGCCTGGGAATGAGAACGCAGCAGCCCAGGAAATGGGGCTGAAACCTCCACAGCACTTTCCTGTGCTGCCCCTTGGCTGGGGCAGAACAAGGGTCAGGATGGCTTTGGGTTCAATGGGAACTGCTGCTGCTACTGCATCCTTGGAAGCAGTGGTGGGGCTGGCTCACTGCTCTGCCCAGAGGCAGGTCCTTGGGCTGTTTGTCACCAGGAGGTCACAGAGCTGTCACTTCACCTGCTCAGTCCTCATCCCTTTTCATTGCCTGGAGACATTCCAGTCCCTGGGGTCACATCCAGTTTTGATAGCACGGGTGCCACAAACAGGGCAGCTGAGCAGCTGACATCAGGTGGTTTGATGCACCCAAGATGAGAAAATTCCCTTCTAATTGAATTCCTTCTTTTTTTATACACCAACCCCAAGGACTCCATGCTCAGCTTTCTACTGTACACATTTCTGGTTTGACACACAGCTGTTTATCTTTATACTGGTACTTACTGGAGCTCCCTTTTCACCCGCAGGTCCTGGAGGTCCCTGGGGACCAGGTCGCCCTGGTAAGCCAATCGGGCCAGCTGATCCTGCGGGACCACGTTCACCAGGAGAGCCCTTTTCAGAGAAGGAAGGAAGGAAGCATTAACTGGAGTATTGAGCTTCATCTATACACAGACAGAAAGGAATCCAGCAGTCGGATGCTGCAAATGCATCGTCAGGAGGTGAGCACGCTTGATGGGGTGGCTGCCATGTGATGCCGTGGTACCACCAGCCTAAGGGATCTTGCAGAACCTTTATTAACTAAAATCTCTGGAAGGGCTGGGTTCTCCTCTGGCTGGAGCCAGGAGCTCAGTTCCTGGGGGCTCATCATCACCTTGGAACAAGAGCATGAGCAACTTCATGGCCAGTGCAGCAGGGAGGGTTGGATGATGAATATTTTCTTGTAGGAGGGCTGCACTGAGCATGAGTCTTAAGTGGGGACAACTTTCAGAGGTGACTTAGAAGCAAAATTCTCCATGTTCTGAACCACTGCTGTTCCCTCAGCTGGTCACGTATGTTCACAGCTGATGCCATGGGATGCCTGAGCTATTACATACGTGTCTTGTAAAATAAAGCAATATCCAGCAAGTTGTTGGTTAGCGCAAGGGAAATAACGGCTAAAGCTCCGAGCTGTGACTAACCCTCCGCTTCTACTTGCCAAGCTTGTAAATGTGTTAGGTGGTGCCTGTAAGGGCAAGGATACTCACTGCTGGACCGGGGGGGCCTGGGGGACCTTCGTTGCCTTTCAATCCTGGAGCACCCTGGAGGAAGGAAAACAAAGTCACTCTGGGTGGTGGGTGCTGCACCCCCAGGCATCCTTCCTTCTGGAAGGACCAAGCATCCTCTACTTACAATGGGGCCAGGGAGGCCTCTCTCCCCAGGGAAGCCTCGCAAGCCGGGGGGACCGTCCTTCCCTGGGAGGCCGGCGGGACCAGGGTCCCCCTGCAATGACAGTGATAGAGAGCTGAGGACCTGCAGGCTCCAGAGAGACCCAGCTCCTCTCTCTGGGCTCAGGTTGTGATGAGACACTGCGAAGCATCATCATTATTTCTTATCTGAATCATCCCTCCCCATCTCTGGGAGAGAGGCAGGCATCCAGCTTGCAAGGAGGGTGAATTCCATAGGCTGCTCGTCCCTACCTTGGTTCCTTCTTTTCCAGTGAGGCCAGGAAGACCTTGTTCACCTGGGGGACCTGGAGGACCTGGATGTCCCCGCTCACCCATTGGTCCAGTCTCACCAGTTGGACCCTGAAGAAACAGAGATTGAGGAGAAGGTGGTTGGTATCAGCAGAACAACCCATGAAGGAAGAGATGTGGGCTATCAATTTAGTCCTTTAGGTTGCAGTGGGGTGGAAGATGCTCCTTCCCTTAGCTGTCCTCTGCAGTGCCACCAGGAATCCCTGGAGAGATGCCTCCTTTGGCATCGAAAAGGACCTTGTTTTAGAATGAGTAGCATTGCACCAGACAGACTAGCAGCACTGGGAACCTCTGGAGTTAAAGTGTTCACATAAATGAGATTATTACTACAACTGTTATGCTTAGGTTTTGGGGTTTTATAAATGAGAATTTAGTGAGCTCTCCACAATTGTACTGATTCCTCCTTATATGGGGCATAAATAACGGATTAGGCTTGTACTACACAGCAATTACCGACTGCCTCTGCGCTACACTCGGGCACTAATGGTGACAAGTGTAACATAAGGCCCAGCGCCCGAGGTCCCCAAGTGGCCTGTTGTGGAGGAGGACAAAAGCCACATGCACCACTCTGTAACGTCCCTGCATGTTGATATCCTCTGGGACAAGGGTTGTAATTCCTGTCACGCTGCAGGGTGCCACTTAGTGTAAGCAGAGTGATAACATTGCAGTCGCTCAGCAGCCACAGATCACACTAACTGCATGCAGCAGAGCCAAATAAAATTGCCATAGAACCTAATTTGCACTTGAGAAGACAGACACAGTCGTCAGGGAATTGCCCCTAATCAGGGAATTTACAAATCAGGGACTTTACACTGTCATTAAAGAGGACAAATTAATTACTTTCCCTTTAAAGAGCAACTTCCCCAGTAGCTCAGGAAAGACGCAGCCCAAAGCCAGTCCTACTCAGCCTAGGACTGCCTATAGAACTGCTCCATGAGCCCTGCATGCCTGTGCTTAATGTACAAATGTACATCTGTGCTTAAAGGGTACAAATGTACCCTGTGCTTAATGTACAAATGTACATCTGTGCTTAAAGGGTACAAATTCTGGTTGTGCAGTTACTGATTCCAGATTGCAGAGTCCTTTGTGAATGAAGGAAAACCAGCCCCACTCTGACAGAATCAGGCAGCACTTTACACTAGAGAGATGCATTTCTTCATAGCGACATGTAAGAGCACTCTTGCATCATGCTTACACTGCCCGCAGCTGTCCAGCCCTTGGAGATCTCATTTACCTCTCTGGCTGCTTAAGGTCTTTTAGGCTGGTTGTGTGTAGCTGGTCTTTCTCTCACCCTACACCAACATTACATCAGGAAAGCTCCATTAAGTTCACAGGAGCCACCTTATTTACAGGTGTTTGTCTAAATACCATCCTAACGCCTCAAAACAAGGTGGGCTGGGACCCACTGGGGTATTTCACACCCTGGCCAGGAATTCCAAAGCCATCCAGTCTGCTTTGATGTGACTTTGCCTTCCCTGGAAGAGGTCTCTGTGCTGTAAACCCCAAGGTTCTGGCAGCTCCAGCTGAACCATCAGAGCTGCAAGAGGCTGTTGTGCCAAACCAGTGAAGATGAGCTGGAGCAAGCATGAGCCTTTCTTTCTTACCTGAGGGCCTACGACACCAGGGGGTCCTGGGGGGCCGGTCTTGCCTTGGAAACCCTGTTAGAGAAAGGTAAAAGAGAAAGAGATGACACCTCTGCCAAGGAGTGCTCCAGTGAGGTCCCAGGCTGCCACCCGACTGCTCCTCTGCTGAGACACTGATGGGGAATGGATGGACACCAAAGACAAAGGAAGTGAGAAATCCAACAGAAGGTGGAAAACTGTCTTTGTGCGTGTACACAGGGGTGAAACAGAGGAAGGAAAAGGGATTCTCAAAGCTCAGCTCTGTTGTTCTGATGGAGCTACTGTGGTTTGCCTGAAGGACTGGCCATGTGTATATATGCTATGCTCATAAACCCTGCACAGGAAATTGCTATTAACGAGCCAGGGTGAGTTTCTTCATGCTGAGCAAGTCTTAAAAGCCATTTCCCTTCTGCTGCTCCCTGTTCTGGTGCTGGCTTAGGCTCAGCTCTGCTTTACGCTGAGCTCACAGGAACTCAGAGGCTGGGTGACCACCTTCCGGCACCAACCTCCAGCCCTGCTGAAGCCCACGGCCCACCAGCCTGGGGCTGGGTGAAGCTTCATTCTCTTCATCCTCTCTGGAAAGAAATTCCCAATGCGTTTCTCTCCGGAGGCTGATGAGTAACGAAGTCTCGGGTACTTACAGTGACATTTTGAAGTGACAATAAGCAGCTCTCACCACAGCACTTGTTTAGCTCTCCTAAGCCACTCTTTAAAAAGCACATTAATTATCATTCCTCCTATAGCACACTGACGAGCTTGAGAAATGGCATTTAGGGCACACAGGCTATTTTCTCATCAACACAAAGGAAGATCAGATAAATCCCAAGCCAACGGTAATGGATCACGCTAAGAAACCTTCTCTGTGTTATTCTAGCTGTCTGCAGATCACAGAAAGTATTCTGTCATTGATGGGGAAATGGCGAAACGGCTTTGTGAAATGAATGTACAATTTAGACTCTTATCACGGAAAAATATTGTGCAGGACTTCCCCCAGGAATCTGAAGAAAGGGGGTTCCTTTTATCCTGTTTGAGCCTTGGGCACAGGCTCTTTAGAATCTGTCATGGGGGTTTTTGTAGAGCCAATCTTTATAATCTAGTATGGCCAAATATTTCAGCATCCTTCAGCGTGCCTATTTGATACTAACTGAAAAGTACTATAAAGGGAAGTATTTGACACACAGATTTCAGGTCTAGGTTTTCCTGCATGAAGGTGCAGAGTGCCCTGACGAGGCCACTCATGTGGGAATGGTATTTAATTTGGTTTTATGCACTGTGAAAGAAAAGGGAGACAAAAAAGGGACTTGGCTGCCTGGATCTGCACGTCTGCGTGCACCCAGGAGGATGCAGGGACAGTGATCCGTGCATCATGGCAGACGAAGAGAGGTTTTGCTTTCTGGAAGGGTTTGCCTGTGATGGACAAGCAATAACTGAAGGAAGATATTAGGGAGCACTTTCAGACCCCAGATAATGAATTCTCCATTCTCCATCCATATTCATGTAGCCTTGGGGGCTGATACTTTATTCCCAAAAGCTGATAACAGCAGACATAAGGGAAGTTTTTACTGCTTCTTCCAATTGGAATGTAGGTGTCCTGGATCTTATGGATAACTCAGGGAAGGAAGACTAAATGCCACAGTCAGGCTCTGGCAGGTGAAAAGTCTTCACCTTTAAGTTAATCCTGACCTGAGGACTGTGTGTTCAAAAATACCACAACCACTGCCTTCAAGTCAGCCTTATGGAGTGTCACTAAATCTCGGGTGATGCGCTGAGCAGGATTTGCGCTGCCTTGCTTAGCAAATGCCAGGCGAGTTAATTAAATTGTTGTGTGATAAGCTGAGGGGAAAAACGCATCATGTGCAAAGCCTTTCGATGCTCATTTGCTCAGGAAGGCTGTAGAGGAAAAGGCAAAGCTAAGTAGAGGCAACTGGGGGGGGTCTCCTGTAAAATAGACACAGAACAAAGAGTCTATGTGCTACCATGCAGCATGCAGTGCTGGGGAGACGGACATCCCCAAGCAGGGAGTGAGCTGGATTGTAAACAGCCCGGGAAGAAAAGCAAACACCCTCAGAAACACCAAGCAGAAAGACGCTGATCACTGCATGCAGAGACAGGGCAGAAGGGCCATTTTTGCTCAGGGTATCCTTCAAGCCAAAAATGCTGCAGGAGACAGACCACCAGACGCACGACAGCCAGGGTATCATACCTTCCACATGCCTCATCGTTCTCCCTTGGTGAGAAACAATGATTACATCTGTGCAACAAAACCTTTTCAAAAGGACAAAGCAGGATGGGTACGACCACGAGGAGCAGCCAGGAGCTGCTCCAGGGCTACAGCAAGGGATTATTGCTTGGGGGGGGCTTAAGCAAACCTCAGAGAGGCTTTGGCTAAAAGGCAGCGTCAGCAGGGATGCTCTTACTCAGGTGCTGAGGCAGCGGCTGCAGGAACCAGGGTGGACTGAAAAACTAGAGCAAAACCCTTGCACCTTTCATCTCAGCCAGGAGTTGCCTTCCTCTCACAACAAGCATGGCCAAAACTGGTCTGTAACTCCTCTGCAGTGCAACAGTTCTTGGTGTTGGCCACATGGTGCATCAAGAAGTGAGAAGTGTTTATTTCACCTCATTAAATGTTCCAGAGAAAATAAAACTGCCCCTGACCTAACACAGCTGGGTTTCAAAAGCTTGTGAAGGATGGAGCCTGTCTCACATTAAAAAGCCTCTGCTATCACAGCCCTAGAGCTAAGTCTCTGGCATAGAGATGTAAAACCTCCACATCTGCAAAGGACAGAGTGGGAAATAAAGCACAGACTTCACCCACAGTGCTCCCAAGAGCATCGGCACAGCCTCCCCATTGGGAGAGCAAAGGGACAAGTGCTTCGGAAGTCTTGGGGTACCAAGCCTGGATGTGGGGCTGATCAAACACCCCCAGCATCTCCTCCTCAGGAAAACAAGAGCCACAAAGTGCTGGCCTGTGCTGGTGCTGACCCTGACTCAACCCCAGTCAACATCTGGCACCTTGTGAGGAGCTGCCCCTTGCACTTATCATGGCAGAAACCCAACTGCTGCTGATGCCGGTCACCAGCATCACTGCATCTCTGCTCACGTTTTCTCCATGCATGATGCACGTGTTGACCTCTGTGATTCACTGAAGGGGCCAGGGAGGAGTTGGTGCACAACCTCCAGATAAACCATCATTAGACCGACCCGTCCTGCTCAGAAGAGGGTTGCTTCCCATAGACCATCCCGTGCAGCTGCAGAGACACAGACCTTCAGGGAAACCAAACGTGTGGCCACATCTCTCCAGCTGCACAGAAGGGTTTAGAGAAACCAACCGGCAAGACGGGACTCAGGACTAATGATCTGCCCAAGGGGTTTGGCTACTTACGGTTTCTCCTCTCTGTCCGGGGTGACCAGGCAATCCATCCTTCCCAGGAGGACCCTACAGCACAAAACCAGCGTGAGAAGGAACATCACTAAGTGCTCAGTAGTCAAACTGTGCAAGGACTGAATCAAACCTGCTCACCTCCTTGCATTAGTTTCCATCTGGTTTATAGTGAAATGGAGGTACCAGAACCCTAAAAGATACATCCCTTTCCCACACGTCTCCCAAAGGAAAGCTTTATCTTGGGTGTTCAGAGCAGGAGCGAGATGCTCAGCACAGGGAAGGAAATCACTCCAGAAAGAGTTCTGAGGTCCCCACCAGTGTGTTATATTGCAGAGACAGAAGTGTTACTCTGTTGTGCTGTCCCCCAGAACACAGGCAAATGCAGAACAGAGCAACTGTGAAGGATCCCAGTGATATTGAGTCATTAGGAAATGAACATTTATAATCAGCCGCAATTTACTCGGCTATTTAAAATCTTAACGCGTGGGGTTATTATCCTGATGTCTCAGTAATGCCTTTTATTGGGTACGTCATGAAGCTGAGCTGGCACAGGCGATCGCAGCTGGATGGGAAAGACTTCATGTATTTCTTTGCATGCTCTACAAAGAGAGGTACTTACAGGGGGGCCTTTTGGTCCAGGAAATCCAGTTGGTCCTTGAGGCCCTGGTGGTCCCTGAGAAGCAAAACAGGCCAGAAAACAAGGTGAAGGAACCTGTAATGCTTTGCTATGAAATACTAGCTCTGTATGAAGAGCATGTGAGCTCAAAGATATGGGAAATCAGCTACTTCTGCCACAAATAAATGCCCCAAAGTGTGAGATGCAGCCGCATGAGGCCATCCCTGGTAAAGAATGCATGGAGAGATGCGAATCACCAGGCACATTTGACTGAGTGGCCTGTCCAGCTGCAAAAGGCACTGCAAACATGAAAAGGACTTTCAACCACTTCATGCCTTTCCCTCTCAGTGCTATGGAAAATAGGTTTTCACCCATCCCAGCTCAAGTGAGAGCACCTGGAGTATTTTCCACCTATGGCACTGTAATATGGAGAAAGCAGGATGAGGTTCCCAAGGACCATCTCCTCCAGCCCAGGGCTGCACAAAACCCACGGGTGACTTCTCTCTTTCCCAATGGAGCAATGCTTACACAGGACACCCAAGGTCCTACTCAAGCTCTTCCTTGCAGCTCCAATGAGCTGCCCACCCCTCTCTGCTTAACAGGGCCCTTGGTAGGATGCTCCCTGCAACCCCCCTGAGCACTAAGTCCTGCTTTACCCCCACCAGCTTGACTTACCCTTTCTCCAGGCGGTCCAGGGGGGCCATCACCACCAGAGTTGCCCTTTTGTGAATAAACAAAACACCACCATTAAAAACGCATAGCTCCCCATTGCAGCTGCTGAGCACAAAGACTTCAAATGGCACTGAGCCCACGGTGACACCCCACCAACCCCCCCAGCCCCTCTCTAGTAATAATTCTGCCTCAGGAGCAGCATCCAGTGACAAACAACCTGCTGCTCGTTCCCCCCACATTCCTTAATCAAATCCCAGGGAAGATAACATCAGTGAGCTCAGGACATTCCCAGCACCTCCCGGCTCCCATCCCACAGATGAATGCTGCATAGACAAGGGATTTATCAAGAATTCATGCCGACACAAAGCCCAGGCATTTATTTCTAGAGCCAGCAGCGTGGTGCTGACAACTCCTCAACACAAAGCTCTGCTTCCATACACCCAGTGACTGATGGTCAGGAAAGCGGTGCCTGCAGCAGGGTCTGGAGCTGAGCATGCCTCCAGACTGGCAGGAAAATACCTGTTCTGCCCCTTCACCCATGGCACAGCCTAAAGCCTCTGTGGTGGTCCAAGTGCTACTTAAACACCACCAGCAGGGCTGAGGGGAAGTGTCAGTGGGTTGTAGGGTTGGCAGGTCCCTATAGCATGGGGGCTCTCTCCCTTCCTACTGGTTGCAATGGCCCTTCACTGGTGTATGTGCTTGATGTCCTGCTGAGGCACGGTCAATGTGTTTCTAGGACCTGCATGTGCTTTATGGTTAGGTTACAAGCCATTTGGCTGGGTGATGAAGCTCAGGAGGGCTCAGCTTTCAAAGTACAATGGAGAAAGGAGAGAAGGGAAATAGAGAGCAATGAGCTCAGCAGTCTGTTACACCAACACTTTTTAAGACACAATTCCACCAGGCTTCTCCAAAACCTTACCTTTGGGCCAGGTTTCCCAGTGCTTCCCCTAGGGCCTCTTTCCCCACGTGGACCCTTGAAAAGACACAGAAGACAACATTTGAGCCCTTCTTGGTACCCACAACACTACACCGTGATCACCCAAGCACCAGCAAATCATCCCACCAGCAGCAAGGGGCTGACAGGAGCCTTCATCACTGCCTCTGGAGGTCTGAGGACTTTCACTGGTGAGACCCAGCCCCAGATCTCTGCATCCCCTCTGCTTAGCTTTAACTGCTGTAGGTCAGATCCTACCCAGCAAGGACACAAATCAGATCCCACTTTCCCCTGGCCTTAACAAGCTTTCAGGTCACACAGGAACGAAGAAATGGGTTGTTACCGTTGGACCGCGTTGCCCCCTTGGACCTGGTTTGCCAGGTGTCCCCTGCAATGAAAAAGAGCTAGAGTTAGTGGCCAATATTGCAGGCTGAGCTCACTGCAGATAAACCCACAGGAAAAGCATCCCGAGTCCTTTAAAACACCTCAAAGACATTCCAAGATGACCACGCAGTCTTCTAAAAAGCCAGCAAAAAAAGATCTTCAACTCTGCCACCCCAAAACCTATCATCCCTTTTCCCACTGAGCTCTGCTCACCCTGCTCCTGCCACGGGGAAAGGCTGGTCCTCACCCTGGCCGGAAGCAGGGCAGGATGCACACATGGATGCACACATGGATGCGCACACGTGTTGCTAGGTCTGTGCTGTTCAGTATTTAAGGAACGACACGAGCTGAGCAGGATTCCTGCTCTGAGCAGTTATTTTATGCCGCAGCAGCCAATTCAGCTGCCCCACATATTTACAGACATTGCTTCATCTCTGTGAACTTTGTGCTAAACAAGTATTTGAAGACATTGTTTTGCAGCAGCGACAGAGCATCAGGCTCATGAGACGTGACAGACACGCTCAGCGTCCTGTAATGGGGGACTCTGATTGAGTCTGACAGAAGAAAGACAGAGATGCCTGTGTCCTCAGTCTGGCAGCACGTTAAGCTCCATTACCCTGGGCCTGAAAGAAAATTAATGGCCTAGAGCCTGCTCCCTGAAAACCCTATTTTGGCTCATGTCAAGTTACCTAGAAAATTCCAACAGGTTTAACTTCCTTCCTGTGGACCTGCAGTCCACTGCTGCTGTCACCTGTTAAAGGAGGAAAAAACCTTGCTTTCTGTGCAAGAAACACAGGCTGCTTAAAATACCACTCACCACTTTCTGCCCTGAATCCATCATCTTGTAATCTCGCCTGCTCCTATTTGTGCTCATTAACCAGGCGAACATGAAACGGGAGCTGGGAAACTTTACAATCAACTTTCTTCAAGCTACTAAAATTAGTGCTGCCGAATCCTCCTCGTTCTGCGGCTCCATTTAATAAACCCTGCCGGCATCCCTTCTTTAATGAATTACAGCAATCACTTCCAACTCCTCCAGTTGCATTTCTTTTAGCTCCAGAGGCTAAGCTCAGAGCAGGTGGAGAGGAGCGTGTGCCACGTCCCCACAGGTACCACAAACCCTCCTCTCCTCCTTCCTCAATTCTATTTTTAAGCAAAATCTTCCCCTGCTTATTGCTGTCATTAATCATGAGCACAGCACCGGGTGCTGCTGCGAAGAATTTATACAGCACTGTAAATGTACACAGACCTATATTTTTCAAGCCGGAATACCGAGGGAAAGCATCTAAATTCACATTATTTCCCAGGCACCCAAATAAATGGTTGTATTTCGGTCCCTCCACACCCCCCAGGCTCTGTCAGGCGGGGCGAGCAGGAGATCTATTACCCCATCCTAATGGCAGGGGCCTATTAGCTCTAAAAATAAGACCACTTATTCACATCTAACTATTGATTTTATGATCAGGGTTTGCAAACATCCCAGCAGCTCCCCCGAGCCTGGCTGCGGGCACCGAGCAGCCACGCACCTCAACTATCCTCATACCCAACAGCTCACACTTCCCTAAACCCACCAAGCAGCTTTTCCCCCCCTAGTTTTAACGTCACCAGCCCTTTTGTGCAGCTGAACAGCTCGAAGCTGAGGTCTCAGGATCAGGGAGCTTTAGCACTGTGGGTCCTGCCAGCACCAGAATTCAGGTGCCTGCTCTGTGTAGGCAGGATCTGCTGGTTGGGTTCTTCTACCTTTGGTTTTCACCTTTTTTTTATTACTTAAGGCCTTAGGAAGACAGCTTTTGTTGCTGAAACAATGAGCTGGAAAGCTGATTTCCATTCCTACATGATGATTGTAAGGGAAACGTGGGATTCAGATTATTCTGGGCATAACTGTGTTGAACAGCACAATAGTAATACTGGTAAAAAGATGAACAAATGGGGTTTGCTTATTTCAGCTGCAAATTGAGTTACTCCACAGCCACTGGAGAAGCAAATCTTAGAATCTCTTTCTTGACTGTACGTGGACATGCTCAAAAACATCAGCAAATGTTTAGTGGGCTCAGGAGAAAGAGAGGGAGATTTCTAGGACGGAGAGACCATTCTTTGATTTATCAAGCTCAGATCAATGAGGCTTGAATTAAGTTGATAGTCTCCATTTGGTCTGACGCCGTGGGATCCCAGCTCAGTCTATTGTTCTGTATATAATTGCTTTTCACTTCTTTCATACTGGATACTTAGGAGAAAGGAAAATAAAAGGAGGATACGGCATCAGTTCCTGAGCATCACTATTTCTGCTATTTGCAAAAGATCTTCAAAGCTGAACCTTTCCTAACCAAGATATTTGTCTGTGAAGATTTTCTCCCTCTCCCCTCTTCCACATACAAATACACTGCTAAACCAAGCAAAAGCTGCTGGATTGGGTGTGAAACAGCAGAAATGGCCCAATTACACGTTGGAGAGAAAAGAACAATTCAAATTACCATAAACCAAACCAACATGTTTCTGTTTGACAGAGGTGCCAGATCGTGCTACCTCTTCGGGGCTGGGGTGCCTCCCCCTGCTCCCCACATTCCCATCTCCTTCCTTTCCACCAGAGATTTGGAGCTGCTGGTGCCAGCCCCACAGTGCCCCAGAGCCCAGCTAGGGACAGGGTCCCCCAGGCACCTCCTGGCTCCTGAGCTGGGACAGCAGCAACTTCTGATTTTGAAATACAAAGAAACCTTTCCAGTTCCTAGACTGCAGAAGTGTGAGGCCTGCAGGTGTGCAGCCAAGTGTCCTCAGTGCCTCCTCCTAAGAGCACAAAGCTCATTTAGAATAAGAGTAAGCAAACTGCTGATGTTTTGTCTTTTCTCATCATCACTTGGTCCTGACACTGGTCCCCTTCCCAGCACTCCTGCTCCACCCTCAGTCCCTTACCCTGTTGAACACTGCCAAATTTGAACCTGCCCAACCCTTGGGGTTTTCTCCAACCTCATAACCCACCAGCAGTTTGGTACCTGCTCCGCTCCCTGACAGGTTTCCCATCCCAGTAACTTGCCTCATCCCACCAGAATCAACGTAGCAGCTGGATCAAGAGGGATGCGGCTGCTCGGGGCTGTGGAGCAGCACGTCCCCACCCCGCTGCGGTGCTGAGGCCCTTTTACAGCACCCGAAAATCCAGCCCAAGGATTTTATTGCTGTACAGTTGATGAAGCGGGTGGTAATTACAGAGCTACAGTGAATTCAAGGCTGTTGTGGCAGCTGCTTCATTCACAGCTCCCTCCTCCCAGCCGGAGCTGAGGGAGGGATGGGGATGCTGCATTCTAGTTCAGAATGAAATGAAATTACTCAGAGGGAAGAGAAAGGGGGGGTGGATATAAACCAAATTTCAGTGGCATGTTATTAATGCAGTGCAAAGTGATTTACACTTTCTGGGCTCCTATCAAACATGTCTGTTAGAAGTCATTTGTATTTAAATGAGAGTACAAAGGAAACTAATTCCACTCTCTCTTCTCACCCCCTCTTTTGTGAGCAGAGCTGGTGCAGAAGATGACTTCATGTTTGCACTCTGAATCCCCTAATTCCTGTCAATTCTTCTGTCTTCCACGAAGTAAAACCATCACCAGTGCATTTAGACAATCCCTACTGGGAAGCAAAGTCTGTGGAGGGGGAGTGAGAGGTGGAGACAAGTCTGGAGGATGGAGCCCCCACATTTTAAGGGTGTCTATGAATTTAGAAGAGCTCTCATTAAAAGTAGAAACTCGTGAGACTGTTTCCAGTTACGCATTTTGAATCTCAAGTTGGGCTAAAGATGGCTCCTGCTGCTGCTGAACAGATTCACCCATCTCCAATAACTGCTGTTAATTAAAATGCTCTTTGTGCCCCGAGCAAAGGAAGGATCCAGGTTTGGAGTCTCTTAAAATACCTTGAGGGAAAATTAGTGGTGTTTAATTGGGAAGCTGCTGTCTGCAGCACTGACTGTGTGTTACCAGCATCCTCCTCTCCCACAGCCAGCACTGGGAGTCTCCTGCTGGTCCTGGGATGACCCTCGTTGGGCAACCCCTTTGTGTAAGAGCAACCAGGGCACCAGCCCAGCAGCCATCCACGGTGGAGCATTCCCTGCATCCTGCCCAAGGACCTTTCTTTGGAGAGGGAAAAAAATGAGCCAAGCAGCTCGACAAAGCAGCTCTTACCCGTGTGCCCTTCTCTCCGTTGGCTCCTGGAAATCCTGGGAAGCCGATGGAGCCCTTGGGAAAAGAGCAAAGAGAGCGTGAGTGCTTCAGGACACTGCCAGGGGCAGCTCTGTGCATGCACACCAGGCACCCGCTGGCCTGGAATAACCCCCAGCGAGCGCCCGCTGCCATCCACAGCTCCCAGTGCTTCTTGCATTAAACCCTCCTTTAGCAAAAACAAACCCAGAGACAGACCCGAGATGACCTCAGAAACTGCATCTCATCCAAAACCAACAGCAGCGGAGGCCATGCCTCACTCAGAGTCCCCGCGAAGGCCCAGGTCCCGGTTGTGCTGGGGAACAGGCAGCTCTTGTCTGCGAGCGCCTAAGTCACCACGTGTCACATGAAAATTTAACTCCTGGCTTGTTCCCTTCTGACGTGAGCGCCGGAGCTGCTGCGCTGCTCTTCAAATGGGAATTGGGCAAAGAGAGGGAACAAAACCCAGCCCAGAGAGAAAACGCAAATGAAAACGTAACCATCAACACCACAACCAGGCAACAAGCTCGTGCCGACAGTGATGTCTCCAGTGGTACACGAGCCTGCCTGGCTTGGGTTTTTTCTCAAGCAATGCACATGAATAATAAAATATGATTCCTAAAATAAAGAAGTTGACAAACACGAGCTCCCAAAGCCTGCAGGGCACGTAAAACCAGGGGCTGCAGCCGCGGGCTCTCTAGTGCGATTCACAGCTCTCATGTAAAGAGAGCACCTGAAGCTGGCCCAGCTGAGGGTGGGTGTGCAGTAAGGGTGGGTGCAGATCTGCGAGTGGCAGGTTTATTTTCATTTCAGGGAGACCCTGATTCGTTAGCTGCTCTCCTTGATTAATTACTTAACACTAGCTCAGATCTTTGAAGATGCTAAACAGAATGCAAGGAGGATTGTTACACGTACTACTAGCATGACAGCTCATATGGAGCCTGTTTATATCCCTCCCCAGCGCTGTCCTGCACCCCCTCACATGCTGCAGCCCTGTCCTACCACATCTCTTCCCACTGCTTTGCACAAGAGTGAAGTGATGCAGAAGCAGTAACTAACTTCATAGAGTCCCAGACTGGTTTGGGTTAGAAGGGACCTTAAAACTCACCCAGTTCTAATCTCTTGTCATGGCCAGGGACTCCTTCCATTAGAGCAGGTTGCTCCAAGCCCCTGTGTCCAA